>BQNB010083910.1:0-28907 GCA_026074375.1 Tanacetum coccineum | reverse complement strand
CCTTCTCACGAATATTTATCTTTTTATTTTAATCTTCCTCTATATGTATATATATATATATATATATATATATATATATATATATATATATATACAATATATTTATTTATTTTCATCCGGAAATAATAGAAAAAAATAATAAATAAATATATTGGGGTGTTGTTTGGGTCGGCTCAAAAAGAAAGAAAAAAGGGAGGAAAAAAACCCCAAATTTAATTAGGAAACAAATACACCAAATCTCTTATAAATACTCCTTTAAACACAAACCCTAAAACACTTTTCTTTTCTACCTCTCCTTTGTGTGTGTCGACTAGCTATCAAGACCAAGAAAGAACCATCAAAATTATTTTGTTAAGAAAATTAATGGTTAAGATCGTGTGCGTTTGGATTAAAAGGTTTTTCGTATAACCCTTTTTATTTAAACTCTCTTTAACTTAATCAATGTAACTTTTTCATTGATGAAATTAGAGTTTCATAAAAACTCAGTATTTATGTATGTATGATCATTAATTATTAATAGGGTTTAATTGGTAGCGTATCTATGCGGTTGGTTAGGTTTAATTAGAGTTAAGTTCGAAGTTGAATTTGGGCAGAATTTTAGGTCAACTTGTTTGAGTCATAATTCGGTCATACGGATGAGTTTTATAGAGCTTCTTGGCTTTAAATTTAACTACAAAGAGTATACTTTTCAAAGAATTCTGTTTCGTGAATTGAAAGTGAGTGGAAGTCTGTCAAAACATTTTTACAAGATTCGTTGTCAAATCTGAGTTTCTAGACAGTTTTGAGTCGTGTTTGAGAGGTCAAAAACCATATCAAAACATTTTTCTAGTATGTAATCGGAGCTGGTATAAGTTCAAGGTTTCTAGTAACTTCTGTAATTTTTCTATATTTTTCCAAAGTGTCTAAGTATTATTAGAAAAATCAAACATTTAAATGTGCGATCAGATATTTTTCTGGACAGTTTGTAATGTGGAATTTTTGAAAAATAGTTACACTTATTTTCTTCACTTGAAAAAATTCCAGTATGTTTAGAACTCATTGAAGATGATGAAATAGGTTTTGGAAGTCACAAGAGGTCTTTTAGTTGTTTTTTAAAATTCGTAAAGTGACCTTAATTTTCTGCAGTAAACTGGAAATGTGAACAATAGTTTAAAACATAGTTAGAGTTTAGTTAATTTTGGGAAACATGTTGGGATGGTCATAAATATATTCTCAAACATTAGTGGTCCATCAATTGAAGGTTACATAGTTAAGGTTAAAATCATGGACCGTGTGTAACCCGTGTTATATAATTATGTAGATATTTGCTTGGATTTTGTGCGCGCGTGTAAGCTTTGAGGTGAGTTTCTCGTAGCCTATTTTTAAATGTTTTCTTGTGGAGAAAATGGATACAAAATTATTTTGAAATGTTTTCCTTGCTATGATTGAATGGTTTTAAATTGGTTTTATTTGGACATGGTTATGTAGCTATTTATGCGATACAATTATGTGTGTAAGTTTGCATGATACATATGTAGATACATGGATACATGAGTTGCTGGTGCCATTCCAGCCAAATGTGGTAAGTCTTATTGATGATACATGGACACATGCTAGCTTGTTGTGATTGGATCAGGGGTAACGCCTACCTACATTACGATATGATACATTATGTTGCGATATGAGATTCATGATGCATGCTTATAACCGTATAATTGTTCGTTGATTTATTATGTTCACAGCCTATGAATTGTTTTATATTTAAACCTACGAACTCACCAACGTAATGTTGACACTTGAGAGTATCCATTTTCAAGTGAAGTTAGAGAAGCTTAAGAGGTTGAGACTGCTTGGCTAGTGAGACTTTAGGTTCCCTGCATCGAAGACTTACTTGTTGATATTTACATTTCATGTTTGATATACTTTCGTATTTGGTACTTTGTTATTTTAGATTTTCGTTTATATGACTATGTATTATTATGGTTACGATCAACCTCGATACACGACCCCTTTTGTGTCATTTTTGTCATAACATTTTGATTTATTTAATGTTATTGCACTTTAGATATTCTCTATTGTGACATCAATGTGTTGTGACGATGCCTAACGTGTTATGCTTAGTGTTTTCGCTTTAGCGGGGTGTGACAGATTGGTATCAGAGCCATTAGTTATAAAGAAGTAAGTGGTTTACCCTAGACTATAACCTAGGAGTCTTTCATATAGCTGTATAATAGGATCTATGTGTTTAGCTATATAGGCGTTTTGTTTTCATGCTTTTCTCTAAGTTTTATTTCGATCTACGGGCTATTCGATATCAGAAGATCTAGAAGAGGAGAAAATTGAGGAGGAGCCTCTCGAGGAACCGAAGGAGGAAGGGTAGTTAGAAGAGTCGGAGAAGGAGGCAGACTCAGATCTCCTATTAAATGCTCATAGCAGGCCTGGACCCGCAGAGTCGGGTGACTCTTGCGAAGGCAAAGTCAAACCCAAGTGAGGCCCAACATAAGCTTATCCCGACATTTACCTTGACACATTGCTATTATCGATGAGATCTTTTAGATATTTTGTATTTTGGGGCACTATGAGGCTTTTGTTTTCTTTCTGTCTTTTTGGATTTTATCTTTATATAAATAAATATAGTTTTGATGGAACATTGTGTTTGTGTTATATTGGGGTCGTGTAAGATTTGATATGTGGTATATGTATATATTTGTGCGTTATCATTGAGATGTGTAGTCTTGGAAGTAAGTACATGTGTGAAAGGATGCAATTATAATTATGAGTGGCCAACATAATTATAAAGGCATCACTCACGTAAAGGTGTGAATATGATTGCATTGATCGATGTTGTTTGTTAGGTGATAGTGTAAGATATTGTGTTATGTGCGATTGTGTATGAATAGTTGCGTAGTCAGTAAGTTCCCCTTTTATCTAATATTTATGAATATCTTGGACACTTCCTACTACTGCTATTATGATTATTGGGTTTGTTCGTTTTCTCGATTATCCATTCGGATATCTAACTCTCATCTTAGCATTTCTTGTTCGTACCATGTCAGTACGGATGATATATCTTTCCCATTCAGCGTCTTGATATATATTGATTGTTTGGATCTGTTTCTGTGGGCTATTGGTACGTATCATTGGTTCTTTCCTTGCATTGATTTTTTTGTACAAATATCTAATTTTTATTTCAAGCACTAATTGTTCATAACATATTAGTGTGGATATTTACTCCTTTCTTTTACACATCCTTTGGTTTTCATAACATGTTTGCGAAATGTTAGTACCGACGTTTCTCTCTGTTTGTTCTTTCGATCGTTAGTATGGATGAGTCCTTACGTTCTTCATTTGGTTCGTAATGTCCTTGCATGAATTTCACTTCTACATGTTCGTTTGACTGATATTCTGATTATATGGTTCATTGTACTTTCTTTCGTCTGCAAACAATAGATTTGCGTTAGAGTCCTTACGGTATTTTGCAATCTCTTTTGGTATTACGATGTCCTTTGTTTGAGTTACATATTGAGGTCAAAACTATAAAAAAACCTTTTGAATTATATCTTGATGAGGCTTGGGGAAAACTATTTAATTAATTCATTTTATGAATACGTTGCGATACCGCTTTTATGTGAATGTCTCTTTATTTTTATGCAAACTATGTTTACAATGATTTTTATGAAACGATGTGATACCGATTGACTGTTAATACTATGTTTAAAATGATCTTTATGAATAAGATATGTTTAAAATGATCTTTAAAAATAAGATATGAAACTATTTTTTTATATGCTTGATAATAGTTTTTTTATGAAAAGTAGGTTGGTAGCAAGTTTTAACACACGTAAAATATATATAAAATATAATACTTTAAAAGAGTAATTAAGGAAATTACCAAGTTACCCTTGATAAAATTCACTCTCAAAAATATATATAATATAATATATAATATACTTATATTAAACCGGGCAAGTATGATCACCCGGGTCGTTTCCCCAACGACTAGTGAAATTGAAACCTCGTTTAAGCTTGGATTCTGATTTGAATAAAGCAAAGATATTTTTTATAATCTTATATCTACTAATTAAACTAAAAGATATTTAAACAATTAAACAAAATACGGTAAATAAATAAACAGCGACTAATAAGTAAATAAACGAAAATTAACCCCTAAAAATATAACCCTAAAATTCTAAACTAAGATAGGATAAAAGAAAATTTTAGGAAATAAGAAAACTATTTTTGCTTTTTTTTTTCTTTTTTGTTCTTTTAGGGTAGATAAAAAAAAAAAGGATATGATTTTTCTAAACTTAAACTACTTAAAAAAAAATATATTATTCCACACATATTTATAATTAAATCTTTATTAAAAAATGAAAATCCTAAAACACTTTATAAAAAAAAAAAAAAAAAAATTATATAATAAATAAAGAAAAAGTGCAGGAATTTATTTTTTTTTTTTTTTTTTTTTTACCTTTTTATTAAAGACTAATTGTAACTTAATTAAAACCTAACCCTAATTATTAATTAAGATTAAATAAAACTAATTAATTAACTAAACTAGGGACTAATGGTGCAAAGACCTAAAGTACTAACTGAGAAACTAACTAACTAACGAAAGGACTAACAGAAAAACGACTGAAATTGAAAAGTTACACTACCTACCCTGAGAGTCTAGCCCGATTTCAAAAGAAGTCCATTTTAGGCTTAAAAATAAGATGAAACTAAAAAGTGCTTTTCAGCAAGAACTTAAAGAAGCAAAGTTATAAAATAAGCTGAGGTGAACAATTTTAACAAAAACACTTAGGACTGAAATCCACTAATAAGCTCTATAAGAGCTTATCAATAAGCTGTTTACAGAAACTAGTGAGTTAAGCTCACTAGTGCTTTTTGACTTACGAGAAGCTCAAATTAAGTTCATTTTGAAAAAGGAAAAGTGATTTAGAAAGCTTAAGATGTGCTTAATCTATTGATGAAAAGAGATTTGAGCTTAACACTCTAGAGAACCACTGAAAATGATGATGAAAGTAGCATACTCAGGAAACTAAGAAATAAGCTCAAAACCAAAATAAGCTCAAATGCTCAAAAAGCAAAGACAGCAATTGAGTATTTGTAAACTTAACTAACAACTTATAAGCAACTAATTTAAGCAATAAAACCTACTACTTCAAGCTAGAATCTAAAATTTAAAAGCTAAATTCTATTGCTAACTGTTTTTGGCTTTTATGAATTTTATTGACTTTGACAGCTAAATTAAGCTAAGTAAATAAGCTAGAAAATGCAAATTAAAACTTAATCTATAATAAGCTAAACCTAGACTTAATCCTACTTGAATTTAAGAACCTAAAATCCTACTTTTACTTAACTAAAGACTAATCTAAAAGGAGCAGTACTAACTGTTGTTAGTACTGCTAGTGCAAAGTATCAGCAGTACTAACTTTTGTTAGTACTGCTAGTGCAAACCAAGAGTTAAGCTATGAAATAAGCTACAAATTGAAAACTAGATGCTAATTTAGATAAAGCTACACCTAGACTACTAGCTACTAGAAAATTAAATCCTAAATCCTATAATAGCTAAATCAATTAATAGCCTAAAGTTCAGCAGTACTAACTAACTTAGTTGTAGGATCCCTAGATCATTCCATGGATTAAGCACAAGATCAATGGCACAAAAGATTAAACATTAAAGAACTTGATGATTGAAAGAAAAATAAGAGTGGCTACAAAACCCTTAAGATGAAAAATGATAATGAAGTAGCTAACCTAATTTAGACTAAACTAGGTGTATTTATACTAACTAGGATACCTAACAAACAAAGCTATGAAACCAGATAACTAGGAGCTTTTAAAAACTAATTTAAGCAAAATTACACTACTGAATTGAGCTATATCGCAAGATCTTAAGAAATCTATTATAATATGTTGTTGGCTTTTTATGGAGTTTTTATGACTATTTTTGGAAAAACAAAAATCTAAAACTATCATTTGCAAAAACAGATGAAATCTCAAGATTTTTAAGCTAACTAAGCACAAAAATTAAGTTCTAGTAACAAAGAGAATAAGCAATAAGCAATAATTAAGCATTTAGCCTATAACTTAAGCTGTTGATAATGAAATTAGAGTAATAGAAAGAGAAAACTTACATGAACCTTTAGCTAAAACAAATAGGTCTCATTTAGAGCGCTACTAGACTCCCTAGCTTTTTAATAAGCTTGGTATAAGTCCTTGGGGATACTTCCTCTTTTAGATACCCTTCCATAAGCTCAAATCCAATGAATTCTTGGGTTAATGTAAGTTACACTATTTAAAGGTTTAGAAAGGATTAATTTGAATTGATAAGATCTATTTCAGCTTACTAGACTGAAAGTGTTATTAGTAGCTTATGGCTATTTAGGCTTTAAACTGTTTAAGGTAAATTAAGAGCTTATTTAGTAAAACAAGAGAGCTTTAAAAGAGTATTAAAAAACAACTCGAATCATTTAATAGAAACTTCGATTACAATATTGAAAAGGAGATTACAAGATCTAAAGTAAAATTAAGCTAAAAATGAAATTAAGCTAAAATCTATCCTAAAAGCTACGTCTGTGTGTGTGAAGATTGAGACCCTATTTATAGCCATTTGGTGAAGCTTCCAGACCCTCTAGCCTTGCTCTCCAATCTTTTAATCTCAGCCAATCATTTCTTCAATCTTTTGAGGGCTTTTGTAAGCCGTTAGATCATTTATGTGCACTCAAGGATTGCCAAGCTGTCATTCCTTGATGTGACAGCTTGTGCTTCCTTTGTAGTGTAAATCCCACATCTCTTGTGTGCTTTACCATAGCTGACGTGTACTTGAGCTTGATCTTGAGCTAATGAATGCCTTGATAAGAATGAATTAACCTCGTCATTTCATTGTACTACACTTGAATTGTCTTATTCGTCCCTCAATTGGGGAAAGACCTTTGAATTTGGACTGTTGGGTAAATGATGGTACGCTCGGTTTGATACGTGAGATTAGTAATGGGTTTCGGAACATTTTTTCGACAGTTAAAACTGTTATAACTTTGGAGAATTTGCAAATTTGGCCCTTGTGTTCTTTTTTTCTTCTTTTCAAGTTATAAATAACTTTTAGAAATTGCAAGATCAGTCCTTGTGGTTTATGGAAAAGGAAATGGGCTAGGGTTTTGGGTTTTAGGATCCGAGTAGGGTTTCCTAGGTTTTTAGAGGCCCATTAAACTTTCCTGGGCCCAATAAGGGAGGAGGGGACATTTTTGGAGTTTTGTGAGAGTTGAGGGACCAAAGTGGAATATTTTGGGCTTTGTTGACTTTTATTGACCATGATTTGACCACTTTGACTGAGGGATGACTTTTCTGGCTTCGGCTTTGATTCTTTGGCTTCTTTTTGTACTCTTCTGATTCTCGTGTCCGTGCTTGCCTGTTTTTGACCTCGTTTTCTTTTTGTGATTTTTGACATATCCGTACCTGCACATACAAAACACAAATACAAGCATATTTTTGCCATTTTTGGTCTGTTTTGGGTTTATTTGGGTTATTTTAGGTACAAATGGATATGTGTATTCTACACTTATCAGCACTTGACAACAATGAGGTATTATCCGACACTCCTTACTATAGTAGCTCATCTTTAGATAATGAATCATGGGAAAATGAGTATGATAAACTATGCAAAATTAGTCTTAGGATTATCAACAAAAACAAACAACTAAAGGCAAAAAATGAAGTACAAAAAAGAAAGCTTGTGAACTTAAAACAAAAGTAGAACAACTAGAAAAAAACAAAGAGATTAGCCTACAATGTGAATCATGTGTCTACCTTCAATCTAAAATTAGCTCACTAACTTTAAAACTATCTAGCTTTAAAAGTAGTAGTTCGTCTTTGCAAGAAATGCTTGAAATACAAAAACCACCAAAAGATAAACATGGATTAGGATACACAGAGGCTATAGCTTCTACTAGCAATACTAAAACCAAAAAGTTGAGTCCTGAAAATATGAAAATGCCCTCTGTAGAACCGGCGTCGCCGGTTCCCTCTACAAGAGAACCGACTAGTTCAAACGAACCAATCCGGCCCTCTACAGAAAATACAAGAAATGCAAAAAATCTAGGAACCAACATTTAAAAAAAACTAACTCCATGTTAATAACTAGAAAGCCTGTTGTAAACATTTCTAAGAATGTCAAACAACCACCAATCCTAAAACTCGGACAAGGGCTTGGAAAAGGTAAAATTCAAACACACTAAAAGCTCCATATGTAATCCAAATTATTATTCCTAAAAAGCAACTATAATCAAGTTGGTTGGAACTATGGAACACAACAAGAGTATCAATACCAACCTACTATGTTTAACCTATGGGGTCCTTGTCCTCCATATCCATACATGAGTCAACCAAACAGTATGCATAAGCGACATCTTGACCCCTAACTGGTTCGGATCCTCTCGCATCATTTCTAGCATTCGCATGTCTCGCCCGCTCAGCAGCGATAACAGCATTGACACTTTCCTTGATCATTCAACGAACATCAGCTTAAGTCAAAGGTGCAGACTTTGGAGGCATGATTCTGTCACGTAACACAGAAAACAACTTGATAAGCATTCATAACATGATACACTTATAACATGGTACAATGACAAATCAATCACAATCACACAACATCAAGTAGTAATCAAAAGATAGTCATTCATTATTCAGCACAAAAGAGTTAATACATAGTTCCATTGTTTCATGAAACGATACAAATCGTTACAACCAATAACATCAAGTCTACTAACTAAGGATTTAGTTTAGTGATTACACAATAAAGATACTACAATTGAAACTAAACTACTACGAATCATGAGGAGATCCTCATGGCTCAGATGATGGAATCTTCTCATCTTCAACCGGAACATCGATAGCTTCATTAGGTCTTTCTTCAAACATAAATCCTCTATGAATCATCTCTCGATAGAACTCATGAGCTCGAACTCTAGTTCAATAGAGATCTCTCTAGACTCGTTTGTTATGCATACGAAGAAGTGTGTTGCTAAACCTTGCTTCTTCCTGTTCCTTCTTCAATTTCTTACACTCAGCTTATTCTTCAGCATTACCAAGCTTTTTAACCATCTTTTCCATTGTAGCAGTTCCTTCTACCACACTAGATCGCACTTTATTACCCAAATCCAAAATCAGTTTACCATAATACTCGTCCTTTGCTTTTCCATTCTTTTCGACCAATGCATGCGCCGTCTCGCGACCACACAATCGTCTTGAAAGAAAAGCCATCTGACCAAAAAGAGAGTTAATGTCCCTCCTCATGAGACCAGGCATCAAACCATCACTATCCTCTCGAAGGAAAGGGGCAGTAGACGACTCACCTACCTCATGGACACTAGCAGGAATAGTCTCATCCTCGGACTCAACCGTGTCCTCAACCTCAATCACATCCTCAAGCTCTGACTCAGAAGCATGTGGCGAAGGGTTAAGAGGATCTACCTCTTCATAAGGATATGTCAACTCTGGCTTATTGTCATATTCCTTAATGTCAACTTCCATATCATCTTCTTCTTCTTGAGGTTCTTCTTCTTCCTCAAATTCTTCCTTTTCCGGGTCCTCGTCTTCATCTACTAAGACAGGGACGGGAATAACAGGAACATCATCGTGTTGATTCGGCTCAACTACGGGTACGTCATCCACATGATCAGGAGGAATTACGTTTACCTTGATAATCTAAAATTATCATATAACACTTACTCCATAGCGTTCCAATAAGAATACTATTATCCAAAATAATAGTTCGCATAAACGCGCAACAAACAAAAATTTACAATTCGTGACATTCTCGTTCAGTATATCTCAAATATACTCCAAACATATATAATAATAATTATTATATAATCACATGACATTCTATGCATACAACACATGCATAAATGCACCAATACCTAACAATTTATGTATACAACACATGCATAAATATAGCAATACATAACAATTTATGCATACAACACATGCATAAATATACCAATACATAACAATTTATGCATACAACACATGCATAAATATACCTATACATAACAATTTATGCATACAACACATGCATAAATATACCAATACATAACAATTTATGCATCTTCCCTTTCTAAATGTAACCAATGGCAATGAGGAGTCTTGGCGTGTGTGTAGAAGTGTTATAGTTTAGGTTTTCAAAAATACTCGACCTAGTTCTTTATAACCTTAGGCTCTAATACCACTCTGTAATACCCTCAACTTTGGATTGCGCAACGAAAATAGCAATTGGGTGTTACTAAATAGCACAATACACCAAGACAATAGAAAACGACCCAAATGAGACGTTTTGCAAACATGTGTTTCTTTATTAATCAGAGAAAAACGTGTTCAGGTCCCCACAAGATCGCAACCGCAACCATTACAACATTTGAAAAACTATTGTTTCAAATTAGAGACATTGTTTTAAAACACATTAAGATATTGTTTTTGAAAGACAAGGAACACACACGTAGTCTTTCGCCAAAATCATCACACGTACGACACCTCCACGCCATCGTTGCCTTTATCCTTAGTTACCTAGGATAAAACATGTTTAAAAGTCAACAAAAATGTTGAGTGAAATTCATAGAGTTAAAAACAATCCATAAGAAATAATCTTTCAATACATATTTAGTTCTCGAGTAAACATTGCAACGAATACAATGTATAACAATCTCTTTTCTTTCACGCATTAAGCTCATGACACCGAACGTTAACAAGCACATATCTTTTCATATGCCAATTTGCCCCAGAACAAGGTATTATTGTCATATACCTACTACTTCTAAATACAAAACGTCCGTTTGACAAGGTGTTCACAAGGATTCATACCCCGGACAGGTTTGTCAAACCCAATAGATCTATTTAATGCATTAGCGTTCACCTTGCAAGGAAATTAATGGTTCATGAAATAAGGGACTTCGACAATAGCTACTTATGCGGAAACAATCTCGTAATCGGGTCCAACATACTATAAAATCTTATGTGTTCGATTTTATAAAACAATCATGCATCCCCCTCGCGAGTTTAAAAAAATTAAAAGATTTATATGCGAGGCTATGAACTCACCTTAAGCAAAAGATCCAAATCAATCAAATCAATCAAGCGCAAATAGCTTCACGTCTTAACCGCGACCTATATAATACATATATAGTGGTACGTGACTAAAGGTATATATATATATACAATCATATACTACAATCTTCAAGTGCGACGCAAAACATTTCACTTTGACGCACTTAACAATATTACAACATTTTCCATAAAGTAAGGATAATATAATCCGAACTTCATATTTCGTAATCAATTAACCAACATCACTAACCTTTTTCTCATTATAGACTTTATTCAAAAGTTTACGCAAGTTTGACTTTCAAAAGTCAAACTTCGTAGTTGACTTTTTACCCCAAAAATACCCAAACTTGACTCGGCCATAAAACGTTCATTATTAAGAGTTACGTGACGATCCACCTAGCGAAACGTAGCTTAAGGCGAACATTATCACTTGACATTATCAAAAATAACTTTCAAAAATTTATCGACTCGCTACGGTTAAGTCAAACTTTCTGGTCAAACTAAGTCAACCCAAAACCTATGCAGACATAATTCGACTGTCAAAATACGCTTAACTAGTCTATATAATTATACCAAAACCATCAAACTTCGGTCAATAACCAGACACACTTTCAATAGTTTCCGCACTTGAATCTTATAGCAATAACCATATAACACGCAATATATCAATTTAATCATACTAGAAACATAACTAGAAGCTTACAATGCTATAAGAAAAATCAAACTATGTTTCCCCTTGGCTTATTGAAATCGGACGCAAGCTCAAACACAAACAAACCAACATTTTCAAACAACCAAATTGTTAATAACAACAATCTAGCTATACTAAACACCCCTTTATACACGAAAATCACATGAACCAACCAAAATCCAACTTCTTCAATACTTAGTGCATGTGAGGTTTTAATAGTGGGTTTTGTAGCTTTTGAAACAAGGATTAATAATATGTAATTTGATTGTAATGCATGTCGGAAAATAAGCCGGAAAAATTGGTGTTTGTGGTGGTGTCCGGTCGAAGAGAAGAAGAAAGGAGGGAAGAGAGTTTTTATTTTTGTAAAAATTATAAGTGTGTGTAATAGGTTCTATTTATAGAATTGTAGTTTGAAAATTTGGCAATTCTAGTCCATCTATTCTCAAGTCATTTTAAAACTAATACAAAGTGTTTTTTTATAAATAGAATCGGCCAAAGACTCTGGTCACACCACATTAATAAATATTTTAAATCCGTTCCACTAATTTTTCTTTAAAACATTTAATAAAACGTAAAACCTCGTAAAACACGTCTTTAAACACGGTTTTTACAAAAACTCAGAGAAACGTCGTAAAATATAAAAATAACATATTCACGCTCTCAGAGCAACAATATAAATTTTTCTGACTTTCTTAGATTCTAAAAACAAATAGAAAATCAATCACGGCTTAAATATTACCCTATAATGAAATTTCATCAAACTTATATACATAAAACGACTATAATTAATTACGTAGCAAAAATAATTATCTTAGCTCGGGATAAACGTTGACCTGAAACTCGGGTTGTTACATTCTCCCCTCCTTTAGGGAGCGTCGTCCCGGTGCTCAGCTCGACTTATCCGCTTTTCCTCGCTTCGTCCTTACTTGTAAAGAGATGAGGGTACTTTTTCTTAATCTGATCCTCACGTTCCCAAGTAAATTCTGGACCTCTTTGCGAATTCCAACGAACTTTAACGATAGGTATCCTACTTTGCTTAAGTCGCTTAACCTCTCTATCAACAACTTCCACTGGCTCTTCAATCATATGCAACTTATCATCAAGTTGAATCTCATCCATCGGAACAACAATGTCGCCTTCCGCTAGACATTTCTTAAGATTCGAAACATGAAAAGTACTATGAATCCCTTTCAACTCTTCAGGTAACTCCAACGTATAAGCTACAGGACCAACTCTAGCTAGAATCTTGAATGGCCCAATGTAACGTGGACTTAACTTTCCGCGCTTTCCAAAACGCACAACGCCCTTCCATGGCGATACCTTGAGCAGTACCATATCACCGACTTCAAATTCCAACGGCTTAGTTCTCCTATCTGCGTAGCTTTTCTGGCGACTACGGGCAGTTAACAAACGGTTCTTAATCTGGACGATCTTCTCGGTCGTATCACGGATCAATTCTGGACCGGTGAGTTGGCTATCCCCAACCTCACTCCAGCATACAGGTGATCTACATTTTTGTCCGTACAAAGCCTCATATGGTGCAGCCTTAATGCTCGCGTGATAACTATTGTTATATGAGAACTCGACCAATGGCAGATGGCGATCCCAACTACTTCCAAAGTCGATCACACAGGCACGCAACATATCTTCCAGCGTTTGTATAGTCCTTTCGCTTTGACCATCCGTTTGAGGGTGGTAAGCGGTACTCATATCCAAATTCGTCCCCAACGCTTCCTGAAGCGATCTCCAGAATCTTGACGTAAAATGGCTATCTCGATCCGAAATGATCGAAACAGGAACACCATGCCTACACACTATTTCCTTTAAGTAAATTCGCGTGAGTTTCTCAATACTATCCATTTTCTTCATTGGCAGAAAATGAGCTGATTTGGTTTGTCGGTCGACAATAAGCCAAATCGTAACATACCCACTTGGCGTTCTCGGCAAACCACTCACAAAATCCATAGTAATCCTTTCCCACTTCTAAACTGGAATCTCAGGTCGTTGCAGCAACCCAAACGGTTTCTGATGCTCACCTTTGACCTTCGCACAAGTCAAACACTTACTAACATACGTGGCAATATCCGCTTTCATATTTGGCCACCAGTACAACGGCTTTAAATCTTGATACATCTTGTCCGATCCCGGATGGATGGAATACTTGGACTTATGTGACTCATGCATAACCAAATCCCTCAATCTACCGAATCGCGGCAACCAAAGACAATTTCCAAAACAACGTGTTCCATCAGGGAAAAATTCAAATATTGGCTTAATCAATCTCCCTAAATTTTCTGCCTCTACATTCTCTTATTCCATCGCTTCTTCTTGAGCTTCACGAATCTGCTTAGGTAGATTGTTATGAACAGTCATCATCAAAGCTTGAACACGCAATGGCTTATCCCTTTCTTTCTGACTTAAGGTGTCAGCCACAACATTCGCTTTTCCAGGATGATACCGAATTTCACAATCATAATCACTCAACAACTCAATCCATCTCTGTTGTCTCAAGTTTAACTCTTTCTGATTCAAAATATATTGTAGGCTCTTGTGATCGGTGAAAACCACACACTTCATTCCATACAACTAATGTCTCCATAATCTAAGAGCGAAAACAACGGATCATAAGTCCAAATCGTGAGTAGTGTAATTCTCTTTATGGACTTTCAATTATCTAGAAGCATGCGCTGTCACCTTCTCTCTTTGCATCAACACGGCTTCATAACCTTTAAGTGATGCGTCACAATACACCAAGAAATCTTCCGTTCCCTCGGGCAACGCTAAGATCGGTGCACTACACAACTTCTGCTTCAACGTCTGAAAGGCTTCTTCTTCTTCTTTTCCCCACTCGTATTTCTTATTTTTCTGAGTCAACTTAGTTAGTGGCTTAAAAATCAAAGAAAAACCTTTAATGAACCTCTGGTAGTACCCAGCCAATCCAAGAAATTGCCTCACCTCTGTTGGCGTCGTTTGGTGATAATGCCCAACACTAAATGGGTTCGGATCTTGGCAGAACAACATGAACACCACTACGACAATCATCTCATGACCTAGAAATTGTACGAAACAAAGCTAAAAATCACACTTTGAAAACTTGGCATATAATCTTTCTTTCTTAAGCAGCTCCAAAATAATCTTCAAATGCTTTCCATGCTCTTCTTCGTCCTTGGAATAAACCAAAATATAATCGATGAACACTATGACGAACTTATCAAGATATAAATTGCATACGCGGTTCATCAATACCATTAAGTCTCAGCAACAAGCATATTAGTCATCCAAACTACATCACTTGGAACTCAAAGTCCCCATACCAGAGTTCAAAATGCCAGTATTGGAAGTCTTTCTTCTTTAATGGTGTTAACTGGTGATATCTGTTCGCAAATCCCGATCCTTAGAATACACGCTCTAACCTTGGTATTGTCCAAAAACAATCATCGATTCTCAGAAGAGGTTAACGATTCTTGACAGTCAACTTGTTCAATTCTCGATAATCTATACACATTCTAAAAATCCATCTTTCTTTTTTACAAACGACACCGGTGCTCCCCACAGTGATGAACTCGGATGAATAAATCCTTTCTCCAGCAGCTCTTGTAATTGTACAGACAACTCTCTCATCTCAGACGGTGCCAATCTATATGGTGCACGTGCAACAGGTGGAGCCCTGGTACTAGATCAATTCAAAACTCTACTTGCCTTGGCGGTGGTAGTCATGGCAACTCCTTAGGAAACACCTTAGGAAAATCATAAATTATAGGCACGTCTTTCAATCGTTTCTCCTTCGACTTGTTTTCCGTCATGTGTGCCAAAAACAAGACAACCTCGCTCGATGTACTTACGGGCCTTGATACAAGATATGAACTTTAATCGAGACATACCCTTGTCGCTTTTAACTATCAGCATCTTGTTTCCATAGGGTATACGAACAACTTTCTCGCCACAGATGATCACGACATCGTACTTGACAAGCTAATCCATACCGATGATGACGTCAAACGTACCAAGCTTAATCGGCATAAGATCGATTTCATAAACATGGGTCACTAAATTCAAAGTGCAACCTTTCAAAACAGTGTTCGTACTAACTACTCTTCCATCAGCTAACTCTACCTCATAACTAGCTCCTATTTTAACCGGATCTATATCAAGCATGGAACTAAATCTAGTATCCACAAAACTCCTATCGGAACCCGAATTAAATAAAACAAAAGCATAGCGGTTATTGAGCAGAAACGTACCAATAACCACATTTGGACCCTTCAGCTCAGCATCCTTAATAGCATAAGCCCGACCACGAACTTTTCTAATTTCCCCTTGCTTAACCTTCCTTGGGCATCGGTTCCTAGTATGACCTTGCTCAGCACAGTCGTAACAAGTGAGAATGGGCAGAGCATTTGCACCCATGGAAACATTCATCTCCTTACAATACCTTAACTTATGCCCAACCTTCTCACACTTGTGGTACTTGATCGTACACTGACCAACATGGGGAGTAAAACATCATTCACACAAAGGAAGCTTTCCATCAGCAGGAGCGGTAACCATAGCTCGCACGTTTCCTAGCCTTTGGTTATTCTGTAGAGTTTGGCGTGAGTTATCCCTTTGATTTCCCTTACCACTACCATTTCCACTTTGAAAGCTCTCCCACTTTCGCTTCTTTCCTTCCAAAATTCTTTCATCTCTAGCTTGCGATTTCTAATCCATCAACTTATGAGCCATACACACAGCTTCGTTCAGGTTAGCCTGCTTAGATGAAGTAACTTGACCCTTGATGTTATCAGTCAACCCCCGGATGTAAGCATCAACCTTCACTCTTTCTGGCTCAACCATTCTCGGACACATCAATGCAAGCTCATTGAACCTCTGAGTATAAGCCACAATGTTATACTCCTTAACCTTCAAGTTCCATAATTCGTGCTCTATTCGTTAAACTTCTTCTATTGGGCAAAACTCGAAAGTCATTAGTTACTTCATTTCAGTCTAAGGCATTTAGTTCACAGTCTCCAAACCCATGTTTGCAACCTTAGTATTCCACCAAGTCAAAGCAGGTCCTTGCAGAGTTGCGGCAGCAAACCTAACCTTCTTGCCCTCTGCACATTCATTGATTTTGAAAACACTCTCTGTTTTCTTGAACCATCTTCGTAACTCGACAGCTCCTTCAATACCATGAAAAGCAGTGGGATTGCACTTCATAAATCCAGCAAAAGTGCACTCACGAGCAGCAGGTGCGGCATCTTGACCCCTAGCTGGTCTAGACCCCCTAACATCATTTCCAACATTCGCATGTCTAGCTCGCTCAGCAGCGATAGCAACATCGACATTTTCCTTGATCATTCATCGAATAGCAGCTTGAGTTAAAGGTGTAGACTTTGGAGGCATGATTCTGTCATGTCACACAGAAAACAATCTGATAAGCATTCATAACATGATATACCCATAACATGGTATAATGACAAATCAATCACAACAACAGTCACACAACATCAAGTAGTAATGAAAAGATAGTCATTCATTTTTCATTACAAAAGAGTTAATACATAGTTGCATTGTTTCATGAAATGATACAAATTGTTACAACCAATAGCACTAATTCTACTAACTGATAATTCAATTTAGTGATTACACAATAAAGACAATACTAATGAATCTAAACTACTAAGAATCATGAGGAGATCCTCGCGACTCAGATGATGGACTTTTCTCATCTTCAATCGGAACAATGATAGCTTCATTCGGTCTTTCTTCAAACACAAATCCTCAACGAATCATCTCTTGATAGAACTCATGAGCTCAAATTCTAGTCCAATAGAGATCTCTCTCGACTCGTTCGTTCTGCATGCGAAGGAATGTGTTGCTTAACCTTGCTTCCTCAAGTTCCTTCTTCAGTTTACTGCATTCAACCTTATCTTCAGTATTACCAAGCTTGTCAATCAACTTTTTCATTATAGCCGTTCCTTGCTCCACACTAGAACGCACTTCATTACCCAAGTCTAAAATCAACTTACCATAGTACTTGTCCTTTGCTTTTCCTTTCTTCTTGACCAATGCATGTGCCGTCTCGCGACCACACAGTCGTCTTAAAAGACCAGCCATCTGACCAAAAAGAAAGTTAATGTCCCTCCTCATAAGACCAGGCAATAGACCATCACTGTCCTCTCAAAGAAAAGGAGCAGTAGATGACTCACCTACCTCATGGACACTAGCAGGAACAGTCTCATCCTCGTGCTTAATTGGGTTCTCAACCTCGATCGCATCCTCAGGATCGGAATCATAAGCAGGCGGTAGAGGATTAAGAGGATCCATCTCTTCATAAGGGTAAGTCAACTCTGGCTCATTCTCATCTTCCTCGATGTTGACTTCCATATCATCTTCTTCTTCTTGAGGATATTCTTCTTCCTCAAATTCATCTTCTTCTGGGTCCTCATCTTCATCCACTAAGACAGGCTCGGGAACAACTGGAACATCGTCGTGTTGATTCGGCTCAACAACGGGTACATCATCCACATGATCGGGAGGAATTACGTTCACAATGATAATCTAAAGAATATCATACAATACTTACTTAATAGCGTATCACTTCTTATTATCATTGAAACACTATTATCAAAATAACGGTTCGCATCAAAGCGTAACAACAAAAATTCACAATTCGTGACATTCTCGTTTCGTGTATACCTCAATTATATTTCAAACATATATAATGAGAGTTATCATATAATCACATGACATTCTATGCATACAATACACGCATAAATGCTCCAATACATAACAATTTATGCATCCAACACATGCATAAATGGTTGCTAGTTTTGTACACGTAAAATATATCACAAAATAATATAATCCTAAGAGTAGTTAAGAAGATTACCAAGTTACCCTTGATAAAATTCACTCTCAAAAATATATATAATATAATATTTAATACGTATATCAAACCGGGCAAGTATGATCACCCGGGTCGTTATCCCCAATGACTAGTGCAATTGAGACCACGTCTTAAGTTCGGATTCTGATTTGAATGAAGCAAAGATAGTTGATTTTGAAAGAAATAAAAACTAAAATTTAATTGAACTAATTAAAACTTAACCCTAATTATTAATTAAAACTTAATAAACTAATTTAAAACTTAACTAATGGACTAATGATGCAAAAAGGAAAAGGACTAACGGGGAAAACACTTTCTAACGGAGGGGCTAACTGAAAAACAATTAAAATCGAAAAGTTACACTTTCTACCCTTAGAATCTACCCCGATAACAAGCTAAGTCCCGAAATAAGTTGAAATTTGAAAAACGCTTAAAATGAAAAACTCAAAGAAGCAAAGTTGTAAAGGAAGACAGGGGAAACAACTTTAACAAAAGCACTATAATCTGAAACTCAAAGATAAGCTCTAAAAAGAGCTTATTAATAAGCTGTTACAGAAAGGAGGGTTTAACCCTTGGTTTTAGAAAATAAGCTATAAAAAACTCAAAACTAGTTCAAAATGAAAAAGGAAAGAAGTTCTAAAGAGCTTATGATATACTTAATCTATAAATGAAAAGAAATTAAAGCTTAAGCTACTTTTATACTACTGAAATCGATCATAAAATGAGCAAACTCAGGAAATAAGCAAAGTAACTCAAAATCCAATTGAGCTAAAGACTTAAATAAGCTAAACTAGACTCTGAAACTTAAAGGATCTATAAAACTAGTTTTTATCCATCTAAATAAGCTATAAAATCTAGACTTAAAAAGCTGAATTAACAAATTTAGACTTTACTTAAGTTCCTACTGTTTTTGGATTTTTCAGGTTTTTATGACTTTTGACAGCTAAATTAAGCTAAGGAAATAAGCTAGAAATTGCAAACTAAGATTTAAACTGTATTAAGCTATATTAAAACTTAAATTCTACTGAATTTAATAAGCTAGAACCTAAAATTACTTATCTAAATGAGGCTGAGAACACAGCAGTACTAACTTTGGAAGTTAGTACTGGTAGTGTAAAAGTTCAGCAGTACTTTCAAATGAAAGTACTGCTAGTGCAATTTAACTTTTGAAAACTGAATAAGCAATGAAATAAGCTAAATAATGAAAATTAAAACTAAATTCTAAATAAGCTAAAACTGAACTTAATCCTACTGAAATTGAAAGCTAACAGTACTAACTGGGTTAGTACTGGTAGCGCAAATGATTCAACATACTAGACTATATGTTAGTACTGGTAAGTGTAAAAAAGTCAGGCAGTATTAACTTAAGTTTAATACTGCTGACTTTTTACACTACCAGTACTAACATAATGTTTAGTACAGTAGAATCAATTGCGCTAATACCAACCAGTACTAACGCAGTTATACTGATAGCTTTCAATTTCATTAGTATAAGTCAGTTTTAGCTAATTTTTTGTTAGGAATTTAGTTTTAATTTTCATTATTTAGCTTATTTCATTGCTTATTCAGTTTTCAAAAGTTAAATTGCACTAGCAGTACTTTCATTTGAAAGTACTGCTGAACTTTTACACTACCAGTACTAACTTCCAAAGTTAGTACTGCTGTGTTCTCAGCCTCATTTAGATAAGTAATTTTAGGTTCTAGCTTATTAAATTCAGTAGAATTTAAGTTTTAATATAGCTTAAATTATCAGTTTAAATCTAGGTTTGAAATTTCTAGCTTATTTTCCTAGTTAAATATAGCTGTCAAAAGTCATAAAAACCTGAAAAAATCCAGAAAAAAAAAAAAAAAAAACAGTTAGAACTTAAGTAAAGTCTAAATTTGTTAATTCAGCTTTTTAAGTCTAGATTTTATAGCTTATTTAGATGGATAAAAACTAGTTTTATAGATCCTTTAAGTTTCAGAGTCTAGTTTAGCTTATTTTGAACGCTAATGCATTAAATAGATCTATTGGGTTTGACAACCCTGTCCGAGGTATGAATCCGAAGGTGAGCACCCTGTAACGTACATTTTGTATTTAGAAAGTAGTAGGTATATGACAATAATACCTTGTTTTGGGGCATGCTAACATATGAATTGCCATATGTTTTGTTAACGTTCAGTGTCATGCGCTTAATGCGTGAAAGAAACGAAGTTGCTATACATTGCATTCGTTGCTTTGTTTTCCCGATAACTAATTATGTGTTTAAAGATTATTGCTTATTAAGTATTTTAAACTCTATTAATTTCACTCAACATTGTTGTTGACGTTTTAAACATGTTTTATCCCGGGTAACCAAGGATGAAGGCAACGATGGCGTGGAGGTGTCGTGCGTATAATGGATTTGTGGAAAGACTAGTTGTGTGTTCCGGTCTTTCAAAAACAATGTCTTAAGTTGTGTTAAACAATGTCTTTTATTTGAAACAATTGTCTTTCAATGATTGTAATAGGCGGTGGTTGCGATTATGTGGGGAACTAAACGCGTTTTAACACATGTTTGTTAAGCATCTCATTTGGGTCGTTTTCTATTGTCTTGGTGAATGATGCTATTTAGTAACGCCCAATTGCTATTTCCGCTACGCAATCCAAAGTTGGGGGTGTTACAGAGTGGTATCAAGAGCCTAAGGTTATAGAGAACTAGGTCGAGTCTTTTTGAAAACCAAAACTATAACGCTTCTACACGCACGTTGAGACTCCTCGTTGCCATTGGTTACCTATAGAAAGAAAAGGTAAATTTATTGATTGTTATATATAGGTATATTTACGTATGTGTTATACGTATAATTGGTTGAGTATGGATATACTTATGCATGTGTTGGATGCATAAAGTATTATGTATTGGTGCATTTATGCATGTGTTGTATGCATAGAATGTCATGCGATTATATGATAACTATCATTATATATGTTTGAAATATAATAGGGATATATACTAAATGAAAATGTCGCGAATCGTGAATTTTTATTTGTTGCGCTTTGATGCGAACTGTTATTTTGATAATAGTGTTCCAATTATAATAAGAAGTGATACGCTATTAAGTAAGTATTGTATGATATTCTCTAGATTATCATGGTAAACGTAATTCCTCCCGATTATGTGGATGATGTACCCGTTGTTGAGCCGAATCAACACGATGATGTTCTTGTTGTTCCCAAGCCTGTCTTAGTGGATGAAGACGAGGACCCGAAAGAAGAAGAGTTTGAGGAAGAAGAAGATCCTTAAGAAGAAGAAGATGATATGGAAGTCGACATCGAGGAAGATAAGAATGAGCCTGAGTTGACATATCCTTATGAAGAGATGGATCCTCTTAACCCTTCGCCGACTACTTCTGAGTCAGAACCTAAGGATGCGATCAAGGTTGAGAACCCGATTGAGCACGAGGATGAGAATGTTCCTGCTAGCGTAAATACTGTCTGTGATCAGGTAGAATTCCGAAGAATCTCCTTGATAGGGTTTCGCAACTGCATTAGCCGTTCTCATTACTGAAGCGTCTCAAAGCACACAACACGGGAAGAGTGAACCGGTAAGTTACTATCTTCCCGATTAAGCCATCAATTCGTGTTCAGCTTTCCTATGCCCAGATACCCTTGTGAGGCTTCCCATGGACATAAGATTGAAAATTAATTTAGAAAATCAGTCGGTGTGTCAAGATGCAAACGGTTTTTATGACACACCAAAAGTTTTACCTTTTTCAAAATTCACTCATCAATTCATAAACTGGACCGAATTGATATCCAGTATCACAAGTTTGATCCATGTAGGATCTCACAAGTCACCTACCAAGAGCTTGTTTGATGTTGGCTCAAGCAGGATTTCCATCTTCACTGTGACAAATTTAAGAGTCACTCTGATGTTCTGGCAAAATCACAAGGACGATGCGTAGGACTCTTACATTATTACTTGTTTTCACAATGTGTGAGCAACAAATACATTTGGATGGTGTCCTAATGAGATTTATGGATGATCTCTTGGCTCTAGACTCAATAGTGCACTTTGGTTTTAGTGATCGGAGGCTGGAGCAGAATGCCAGCTTTTCAATACCAACTAACTCGGAGTAAGAAAGCTGATAGAAATGCGTGTAATCTTTATAAGAAATGAAATAGAAATCTTTTGAGAGATTCTGAGTGGCTAGGGAGGGTTGTGCATTGCATCACTGGGTCCATGATGTCAGTCTTCAATGTTAGCAATCATCTTTGTGATTCTTGACAGCAGATGTATTGACCCGGTTTCTGCCTAAGTGTAAGGATGGCTTCTTTCTTTTCACCCTTTATCTTAACTTTTCTTTTTAATTCTTCAACCCCTTCAGTGCTTACCGAGACTTCATAACTAGTACCTTGTTGGGTCTCCATCTCAGTCGGCACTTTTCCTTTAATCTCACTTTACTCCTTTTTTTCATACCTAAGGACTTCTACACTATCTAGTGAGATATCCCTGGGTAGATCCCTCCGGTTTTGGCTGGATCATGAGAATGAATACCTAAACTTAACCACCTTATAACTCCAATACAGTAATTTTTATGGTCGGTCTTTGGTACTTCAACATTTCAGCTAATGCATAACCATTTGCTCCCCCTTCATATGTGCATCGATTAATCGAAAGAGTTTAGCACATATATGGGTTAGCGTACACTAAAGATCTTAAAATTCACATCTTTAGCCATATATTTTAATCACATTTTCTCCCCTTATCAAAAATGTCAAATCTCTTGATATTTTGGATATCAATTGATTCAAATATTTATGGTTTCAGGGAATAAATGTCCAATTATTAACAAGCCGATTATTATAACATTTTAATGCTCCCCCTCAAAATATGAGGGTGTAATATGGTGTTTGAGTACGTTAATTTGAAAAAAAATTAAATTTACTAAGAAATTCTTGAAAATTCATACTCAAACAATATATATATGCCTAATTATTGTCTACACTATTTATTCACATACTCACAAGAGTTATTATATACGAGAGATGGACCTGAAATGAGAAGACAAAGTATGACAGAATCATATTATCCGTTCTAGCAGCCGGAGGTCATTCCCGTATTTTCTTCCACCCACAAACTTCTCTAAATTCCGCATCAACCTCCTCTCATAAAGCTGCTTGTCGATATCCTGGCAGGTATTCTATCCTAATTCCCAAATCAATATCATGAAGAGCGGACCAAACATCATTGAGCATGCCATCACTGAATTTGTAGAGTTCATCAGTGCGCAACAATCTTTTTCTGCCAAACTGATCCACATATATTGTACCATGAGGGTCTGAGTATGAAGTGTATGCGGTTCTGTTCCTGAGATTTGATCTGTAAGAGTATGGCTTGGTAAGGTTGAGCTTCTTTTGGTAACTTTCGACACCTAATTGAAGATCTTCCACCCGCCTCTGAATAACAATACGTCTAGTGAACATACGTAATGCAACATTCAAGTCATACCGTTCGTTTATTGTGAGATTGGATAGCTTCTGTTGAACACGTAAGGTAACATGCCCTCAATATCTTGAAGGCGAAGTCGTGGAAAATCACCTTCTCAAAATGTGTACAGCTCCTGATCCTCTCTCCCAACTTGAATCTATTCCAAATGACCGTAATCATACTTCTTCATAATCGAAAGTCTGGTAACCGTAATGATCCTTTTACTGGAGTAAACATCTTTAGACGAAGTCATGTTGGCAGCAAACCCGTAGAAGCTTTGGCGTTTGGGACCCCAGTGTGAAGTACCCCAGTAGGCATATTTTTCATATATCACCTTCTCGGGACTCCACAAATTACGAACTAAGTCTTCAATCCATTTGATCTCATATATAGCAGCATTTGTCTTTGTAACTGAAGTTGAGTGTCGTCTACTTAAATCTCAACCTTTTTAATATTCCAGGTCGTTGTTAATGAAGAAATCCTGAGGGATAATTTGACGGTCTTGATGATCTTGAATCAACGAGAGAGGTTTACGGAGATCAAATGGGTACTGCTTGCCTTTAAGGTTATGCCAATCAAGTCGTTCAGTTGTAGCCTTGGAACATTCTTCAAGATGTTACTCTAATTCAGTAAGACTCTTGCAGGTGCCTTTTAGTAGGTTGAATGCCGGTCCAACCAGAATTTCTTGAGTCAGGTCTTTGATGTTGAGCCTGTTCAAGACAAATTCAGAGAAGTCCTCCATGAGTTCATCAAATGAAGTACGAGGTTCTTCAGCACGAGCAACTTGACTAATCCAGGTCTGAGGAGGTCGGAAGTCAACATGTTGTCTCTTACTCCAATCAGGATCAGGAGTTGGAGGTCTATCGGGTTTCTTGAACCAGTCAGCCTTGGTAACCTCCTTTTCAGTGGGTTGTTCATCATTGTCTCTTGTGACGAACTCTTGATCTTGATGCACTCCTGAGTCTTCAACAATATGACTTGGCTCCTCTACATGGGCAGACTTGTCGGGAGACTTATGTTGAGAGTGGGAGGCTTCTTTAGAGGTGGTTGAAGACTTCTTTTCCTTTGACCTTGAATCACTGGATGACTCAGCATCTTTACTCGATTTCCTTCTTTTCGTCCCTTTGTTTGATCCAACAGAGGGGTCTCGATCTTTATCTTGGTCATCTCGACTCCTCTTCAACGTGAATGCTTCACCATATGAATCAAATAGATCTTTGTCAGTTTCATAAGATTTGATCAGTGCATCATAAAGTTCCCTTTTATAGTCAGCTTTATCATTTGACTTGTTCTTCTTCATCTTGTCTATAAGTATCTTTGTAAGCTCAAACTCAAAGAGCGATGCAGCCGCCTCATATGTAGACTTTGGTTGAGAAGTAGACCTTGTCAGGACAACAACTTCAAGTGATTCTGCGACATTCTTCTTAATCACAAGATTTGCAAAGTCGGAGACTGCTTGAGGAATAATCTGAGGAAGTTGAGTTGTAACTTCTTCTTTAATAATAGTTCTCATTGATGTGTCAACGAGTCCTATGTACTCATTCTTCTCATCCTGAGCTTCTTGTCTGCAGTCCAAATTATGTGCTTGAATGGCCTTGTTTATAGCTTATCTAAGTTTTTATCAATGTAACGATCAACTATAACAGGAATAGAGGAGAGAGCTTTAGCATACTGGTCAACTAACTTCATCTCTGATAGATCTTTCTCCAGGTTGGTGACTCTTTCGTTGAACTTGAATACAGAAGCGAAGTCTGGAAGTGCAGGATATGAGGTTGTAGCTTCAGAAGTGGTTGGTGTCAGAGTTGGTGTTGCTTGTTGTGGAAGGGGATTGAAGAAAGGAGGTGGTGGAGGAATAGTTGTAGTGAAACCGAATGTGATTTTAGGAACTGCCGTTGGATGACGAGCTGAGGTTTCCATCAATGAAGAAATCTCATTGTCAGTTGGAGAAGGACTCTCAAGATTTAGGAGCTTGCTTGTAAAGTTAGAGAAGACAGAAGAACTTTGTACAGGTTCATCAGCCTTTTGTGTGTCAAGGACCGGAGTAAGTGTCACATGAGCGTCTTCCTCTACTTGCTCAAACCCTGATTCTTGAGAAACATTTTGTTGTTCTGAGCCACCTTGATCAGCATCGGTCATCTTAGTATCTTCATTTCCTAAATTCACATTCACATCTTTATACAGCTCCTTAGTGACCTCATCATCTTCTTCATCATCCATTGTTTCTTCATCATCAATCTTTTCTTCTTCTTCTTCATAGTATTCAGTGCTAGACTGATTGAGAACAGGAATCTTGATTATGTTTGACTCAGTTCTATCACTGTCAGTCTCTTCGTCATCGTCATTCGTGTCATCACCTTCTTGGTTATCATCATCATTAGCATCATCATCATCATCATTGCCATCATTACCACCATTACCATCATCATCATTGTCACCATCATCATCATTGTCACCATCATCACTTTTATCTTCAGAATCATTTTCATCATCTTCATCTTCTTCTCCACTGTTACCCCAAGACTTTTTCTCACTTTCAGAATCGTATTTGGGTACATCGGGAACCCCTGGTATAATTCCAGTTCCTTTATCTGCAGTAGTTGTCTTGAGATGTTGCTTATCAGGAACCCCTGATTCAAAATCAGTTCCATCACCTGAGCCACTTGCTTGTGAGATATGAAAGTCTTTTTTGCTTTGTTTAGTAGCCTCCTTGAGTTGAGCACCTTCAGAAAGAGCTACTTCTGAGAGAACATTCAGACCCTTGCCTTTGTCAGCCTTAACTAGTGCCTTCTTCTTAGTAGGTTTAGGTTTGGCAGTGGCAACTTTCTTAACTTTAGCAGACTTCTTCTTGGAAGGAGATTCTCCAGATAAGATGGCTGGATCAGATTTCTTTTAACTTTTCCTTGACTTTGGAGGTTCAGCTCCTGAAGCAATTGCATGATAAGTCTTATAAGCAACAGAGTCCAGCAGGGCTTGATTCGTCATTACTTTAGGAAGGATTGCACCATATACTTGAGTGTCTGCATGTCTGGAGATGAATCTCGTGGTACCCAGTAAGCTATCATCTCGAGCAGTGTGCATGAACGTTTTGTTTCTAATTGAGATGGACTTATCTTTATCAAAGAAGTGATGAATGATGATCTTCGTGAATCTAGGATAGAACATCTTGTCTTGTTTCTTAGAATCCATGTTATCAATCTGGTAAGCCAGGTCCTCCCAGATTAAAGCAACAAAATCTAGATTCTTCGTGTAATACATTCCCCATAGGATTTGAACTCTTAAAAGTCGAATCTTATCAAGACCAGATAGATACCTTTTCACAGAGACACTTGTTGATGATGGCTGCAAAGGTTCTCCATGGTTGGTGTAGATGATCAACAATAACATCTATGAAGTACTTGATTTCTCCAATATGACCAAGTTCACGGATGAATGATAGAGCTTCCTCTTCAGTAGGTGGTTCATCAAATGCTTTACCCAAAATCCTTGGACATATGTTGAGAATATCTCTGAACACTTCGACATTCACAGAAAACTTCTTGTTGTCGATCTTGAATCGATATGATGACTTGTGTTTGGTGACGGTAGCCCAGAACTAATGCATGTAGATGACAGGGAGTTCAGATGTGATAAGGAATGCATGATAGCATGTAGTAAGAGCAATTGCACCCAACGCTACTTGATAAGTAGGTTCCTTTGGCTTCATTCTCGGGTTGATCCTCATGTTGCATTTGCCAATGATACGACGGTTCTCAGAAGCAACAAGGGCCTTGTCCAGTTCAATTTGTTGAGCTTTGGAAGTCATGATTTTTCTAAGAGTTTACCAATATAGCTTATATATAACCAATTTTATATATGACACTATATGAAATTCAGTTTAATGACAGGCAGGCATTTATCAAACATTGTCTAGATCGCATAATTAACCAATTTTAATTAGCTACCTAAATTATGTTTTTAATTCGTCTCTTAAAGAAAGAACTAATTCTCATCCTAAAGGAAAAGTGCTAATTCGCCTCCTAAAGGAAGAGTGCTAATTCGCCTCCTTAAGGAAGTTGTCTAATTCGCCTTCTTAAATAGAAACTAATTCACCTCCTTAAGGGGAACTATTAATTCGCCTCCTTAAGAGAAGTTTCTAATTTGCCTCCTAAAGGGAAAGCACTAATTCGCCTCCTTAAGGGGAACTATTAATTCGCCTCCTTAAGAAAAATTTCTAATTCGCCTCCTAAAGGGGAACTAATTCACCTCCTAAAGAGGGAACTAATTCGCCTCCTGAAGGGGAATTAATTTGCCTTCTTAAGGGGAATTAATTCGCCTCCTTCTCACTTTGTCTAATTTGCCTCAAATTTCAAATTTATAAACTAAGTACTTTTAGGCATCATTAGACATTCATACACATATCATAGCATCACATATTATACATATAAGACATGGATTTTCTCATTAATATTCATTCACGAAAGGTAATAGACACATGAGAAACATAAACCCATCATCAATTACAAGTGTTCCCTAAATACCCAATTTTCGCAAATAAGAATCAAAGGAAACACACTCAAATGTAAACCTAATTAAAAATTGTTTCAAACGAGTCTTCTACATCCCATAAGGATCAAAACCCCTCAAACAATTTAAGTTTTTATCCACTTTTGATTTTGACGAACCCGAGATCAATTTCTAGGGTTTTTCAAACTCAAAACTGTGATTCAACCTAATTCCTTTGGAGGCTGTGATGTTTATGGAGGGGCGATTTAGCCGCCATCACCACCAAGTCCAATCTGAATAAATTCTTCCTACCTTATACGTTTTCCCTACTAATCCT
>BQNB010083909.1:0-28907 GCA_026074375.1 Tanacetum coccineum | reverse complement strand
TCTAGTATCGCTTATATATTAATATCAATCCCGTTTTAAATGTTAATATCACATTTAATTTAGGCGTCGCAAGTTTAAACAGATTTCATCACATATACATTTTATCGATAATATAAACGAAATAATCGAATACTTTTAAACTAAACGCACCCTTTTTCGGTGTCAACACAATCAAACGCACCCGTTTCGATGTTACAATATCAAACGCACCCATTTCAGTTGCAAACCAAACCCGACCAAACAACCCGACGCCCCGGCTGTCTCACAGCCTAACCCGACACCCCGTCGTCGGTTGTTAACCCACAACCCGACCGCACCCTTTGCGGCTGACCCGAAACCCAAACCAACCCAAACATCCCCCGGCTAGCCGAACCAACAAACACACGTAGTGGCTGTCCCACAGCCAAACGCACCCTTATTGATTTATGTCAAAACAAACGCACCCCTAGTTGGCGGATTTGCCACAAAACCAAACTCCCTTGGCTGTTAAACCAAACGCACCCGTTTGGCAAATCTGCCAAACCAAACACACCCTTTGGCTGTCCAACAGCCAAACACACCCTTACGTTTTCTGTTTCAGCCAAACGCACCCTTTTCAGCTATCTGCTAACCCACACGCATCCTAATTTGTATTTCGGTCAACCAAACGCCCCCTATGGCTGAGTATAACAAACCAAACGACCCTAATCTGTCCTAAATCCAAACGCACCCCACCCGGCTGTTTTACAGCCAAACAAGCACCCCCTTGGTGCCATAAAACAAACCAAACGCAGCCTCTTGCTGCTGACCCGGACCCCAAACGCACCCTTATATGTTGTTGTTTACCCCAAACGCACCCTTGTGCTTTTGTCAAAACCAACCGCACCTTTTTTGTGCCTAACCCACACCGAACGCACCATTTGTGGTGCCAAAATCACACCAACGCACCCTTGGGGCTGCGAGACACGAAACCGACGCACCCCTAGTCGGCTGAGATCGAACCCAACGCCCCCTTGGGCTATCCCGAAACCAAACGCACCCTTGAGCGGTGCAAACACCAAACCAATCGCACCCTTTGTGTAAGTAACCCATACGCGCCCTGCTGTGGTGTTTTTACTTCCGAAACAAACACCCTTATGTTGTTAACATACAAACCGGACGCACCCTTGTGGTTCTTCTTTAAATCGAACACACCCTTGGTGGTTCGATTGTGATGGTGGGGATGACTGTGGAAGGTGATGATGATGTATAGTGGTGTATGACGATGGTGGTGGCAGCGGGTGGCGGTGGTGGCGAGTGGCGGAGAGTGGGTATGGGGATCGGGTAGATCCGGTCGTGAGGACCACTTTTGGTTTCGATCGGAAAAGCCCACCGGAAAACTTTTCCGCGGTGGCGCCGGAGGTGGTGGCCGGTACGAGGTGGCCGGATTATAATGAGAGAAGAGAGATGAAGAATGATGAGTTGATAAATGAGTAATGAAAAGAAATGAAAAGAAAATTGTATATATATAAAATTAATTGTGACAAGTTTTAATAGTGTGGGGTTATTTGTAACATTTTTAATATAGTTACTATAATCATCGGTTTTCGGAGACTATCGTTGAAAGACTTACCGGAGACGATTCAACTCTCGAAAACTTGCGCCATTGTTTTCGAATCATTTTTCTGATAAAAATGATTATTCACTTGATAATATTACATAAATATTTTATAACATTTAATAAAATATTATGTTATTCATTTTGTTGAACCGTTTCGCCTCGTGCCGAATACAATATGGATTTAGCTCTGAGCATAAGTCGCGTTATCAACACGCTTTTAATTAAAATTGATGACTAATTTAGTTAATATTTTATTTAAATAAATACTAGATAACTAAAAACCAAATTTAATTAATTTTTTTTGTGGGTCCGTGTTGTATGTTGTTCTTAAAATGTTTGGCGGAGCTGTTTTAGAAGCCCTTTTCGCTCGTTTTCAGTCACGGGCGAAAACTGAAAAGTTGTACGAAAATCGTTTTACATCAATAGATATAGAGTCCTATAAGAAACGTCTTTAAGATTCGTTACTTATAAAGTCCAAGTCACACTCGAAAAGTCAAAGATTAAAATCGTCATTCAAAATTTCGAAAATTCTCGGATGTTACAGTACCTACCCCTTAAAGAAATCTCGTCCCGAGATTAAATTTGTGTTATCCGATTGTGTGACCAAGAAAAGACTTAAGGTTTAATAAACTCGTTCTAACCAAGACGCTAATAACTTTATTCAGCAAAATTCGGTGTTTCTACACTTCTCAATCTACAAAGAAAAAAATTGGCTAGGTTTGTCCAGGATATTTAATCCATCAAAATTGGTATCTCAAATTATATCTTTTTGACCAATAAGAATTAAGTATTATTAAATCTTTTCATTTAATTCAAAAGGGTATAATAGTAAAACACATTTTCATTTTTTTGAATTTTTTAATTAAAAAGTGTTTTTTAAGCCTTATAATTTTTGAAATTAAAAAAAAATTATTTTTTTTAAATTTAAAAATTATTTTTTTTAATTTTCAAAATTTTAAATTTTTTTCTTTTAATTTATTGTTTTTTTTGCAATATATGTTTTAAAAAAATGTGCATGTGTTTTTTTTAAATATTGTAATTTTACATATGTGATTTTTTGCCTACAATTGTTTAAACATAAGACGTTTTTTCTTAAAATGGTAATTGCACATATGTTTCACATGTACATTCTTTAATCTTTAAAATTTATAACAAAAAACATAAACATATACATGTAACCTCTAAATTTATAACAAACCAAAACATAAAATAGTATACACAAAATTTGAAATAAAATGAAATACAATTCAAATACAAATGTATCTTGTTAAATATAAATGTGCACGTCATTGAAAAACATTTGTGCACTCTTCCAAAAACATACGTGCACAATTCACTTTCTCGTCAAATTCGTTATAACATATGAGTACCCTTTCAAGAATATATGTGCATGTTATTCAATAACATTTGTGCATTCTTTCAAGAACATACGTGCACACTTCACTTTCTCATCAATTTCGTTAGAACATATGAGCACCCTTCAAGAACATATGTGCACACTGCACTTTCTCTTCCAAAAACATATGTGCACGCCGATCCCAGTATCTACATCTAAAAAACTGTAACAAAAAGACGTAAAGTACCATCAAAGGTCAGATAACACAAGACATATGTTTATTCATATTGACTATTACCACAATCCATCAAAAGGGAAGCATTAAAAAAATCATTTTAACCAAATAAAAAGCAATGAATTATAAAATAAATACATTTACACTATAGTGAATGACAAGAATACAATACCAAGTTTGGCATATTTTACACTAGATATAAAAAAATTGTTTCCCATACCATGTTTTTACTACAACCGACGCATATAACTGAGCCTAAAAAGCTATATAATAAGTTTTTATACAATTGACATGTGTGATAGGTTTTTACCTAGCCCATCTCTTTTGACAGCAATGTCATTTGTGCTCATTCATTAATTGACTTATCCCTATCAAAGGTCGGATACCATATCTGTACAAGTATTAAAAAATTAACATTATTATTTATAATCGACTTTACAATATGAATATTGCATACAAGAAAGTCCAAGAATACTTTAACAATTTTGACTAAGGAAAAAGTAGTAAAAATCATGTGAAAACATACAGAAGAGGAACACAACTAGTTGGATGTGTAGAAGTTACAAAATTAAAAAGCCAACCTTACACGAAGAAGAACAATAAAATATAAATGATATAATTAAGAACACGTGAGCATCTTATACATAACAACAAAAAGTAATTATCAACATGTTTTTTTAATTCGAGTTGATCCAAAATCAATGGTATGAATTCAAATCATGACTCGATTTTACTTAATCGGCTACAACATAATAATACTTTTAACTGATACGAGATTGAGAAGTACCTTAATCAGACACCAATATCGGTATCGTGGCCTGTGCTATCTTGTATGATTTGGATCTTAAAAATTGGTGATGTTTATTTATTTTTTTCATCCGACTGATAGATCTAGAGAGAAGCGACGACTGATTTTTGGGGGTGGGTTTTTAGGTTTAAAAGGAATATGTAGAAATTGTAGATGGTGGGTACGGTTTTTTCCTCTTTTTTAGTAATGGCATAAAATACCATAATTGCCCTTTAACCAATTATTTAATGTAATTTGATATTATAATTATATATATATATATATATATATATACATATATATATACGTATATATATATACACGTATGTATATATACACGTATGTATATATACACGTATGTATATATACACGTACGTATATATACACGTCTATAATACACGTAACTTATGAAATAAACGTATATATAAATTATATATATATATACGTATATATAAATGTATATATATATATATATATATATATAATATATATAATATATATATATATATATATAAATATATATACTAAAATATATATATATATATATATATATAAGTAAATGTATATATATATACAATATAATAAATGTATATATCAATATATGACGTATATATTATGATATATAAATACTATATATATAAATGTATATATATATACCGTATATATAGATATAATATATATAATCTATATATAATCTTACTATATATAAATGTAAGATAGAACTGTATATAAAAATTTACGTAAATATAAAATGTATATATATATACGTATATATATATGTATATATATATACGTATATATATATGTATATATATATACGTATATATATACATATATATATACGTATATATATATATATATATACGTATATATATATATATATATATACGTATATATATATGTATATATATACATATATATATATATATACGTATATATATATATATATATATACGTATATATATATATATATACGTATATATATATATACGTATATATATATATATATAAATTTTTTTTTATATATATATAAATGTATATATATATATACATATATAACTATATTATATATATATATATAAATACTATATATACTATAATATATAAAACGTATATATATATATATTACGTATATATAAACTTATATAATATAAATAAATAACGTATATATATATAATAGTATATAAATATATATACGTATATACATAAATATACGTATATATTAAATATACGTATATATATATAATATATATAATATATACACGTATATAATATCTAAATATATATAACACTCTAAATATATATATAGTATATAATATAAAATATATATATATATATGATATATATATATATATATATGTATGGTGTGTGTGTGTGTATGTGTGTTGTAAATTATATATACAAATTTTTAACACGACACACATATATATATATATAATAAATATATAATATGCTAATATATATATATATATACAACCATATATAATATATACATACATATATACATATATACATATATATATATACATATATATATATAAATATATCAATATATATAATATATTATAATATATATATATATATATACATGTCACTAATGTGTTTTTTGTCGTCATCTTTAGAGATCCGATTATTAAAGTCCCCAATTAACCAATAAATATTAAATAATCAAATATTTGGGCCTCTTTTGTTTTTACTTTTCATTTTTCGACCTTAAGTGTTGTAGAAATTTAAACCCAAATATATTAAGTATATAAAAGACTAATTTTTGCTAGAAAAATAAGCAAAGGTTAAATTAAGCCATAAGATAATAACCATTAAATTATTTACATTAATGAATTGTCGTTTATTTTTTTACACCCACAAATATATTTTCACTATCTGGCTTTCTCTGATCTATTTATATATCATTCTTCAATCGACTTTGCTTTTAAGTAGGGGTGGGCAGAAGAAACCGAAAAAACCAAAACCAAACCGAAAACCAAAAAAATCAAACCGAAATAACCGACCGAACCTAGAAACCGATGGTTCAGTTTTTACTTTTTCAAAAACTAAAAAATTTTGGTTCGGTTTCGGTTTTTGTCCAAAAACCAAATCGAACCGAATCAGTTTTATAATAATATATAATTAATATAATATAAATAAATAAATAATAAATCTAATTTTTAAATTTATATTTATTTTGTAGGTAGAATTATAATGTATATATATCTTAATTTTTATATATGTGTTTATCATGTACGTGTGTTTACCTGACAATATATCGTTGCATATATGACAATGATATACTATGTGTATTTTCACTTGCATGTGTGTGTATCTCATTTATATGTGTATAATTGTAGAAATTTGGGTAAACATTATTATGCTCATATCGACAAAAAAAAGAATAATCAATTTTCTACGTAAAACAAGTTTATTAATATAAATTAGCCACAACCAAATATAAACAGGTTGGAACCGAAAAAACCAAAAAACCGAACCGAAAAACTAAAAAACTGAACCACAAAAAACCCAGCGGTTTTGGTTTTATAAAAATCGAATATTTCGGGTTGGCTTCGGTTTTAGCCAAAAACCGACCCAAACCGAACCGTGCACACCCCTACTTTTAAGGATGCTTTGATTTCCGCTAAAGAAATTGTTTAAAATAAATACATGTGGAACGAAAATTTGAAAGGAAAACGAGCTATTTGTAAGAATAAAAAATATGATGACGATGTTGGCAATGAAGCTATAAAAACCAGCGAAGAGACTTTCAAAACCGATTCTTTTGTATACATCGTAGATCAGGTTATTTCATCACTAAAAAGTAAAATGACTACTTTAGAGTGTATGAAGGTATTTTAAGTTTCTTATCTAGCATTTAAAAATTAAAATCCTTAGATAATAAGAAGCTAAAAAGGTAGTTGTTTGAACCTTAAAAGTTCTTTAAGCCATATTGTCACACCTCTAAAATATCATAGCGAAAAGGTAACCGGGGGCGTGACTTCATAATACATAAGCACAAGATATATAAAGAACGACCTCTATATGAGTCGTTTAAAATAACATTTGATTTCATTTCAAAGTTTAACAAAACACTAAGTTTCAAGAGTTCATGACATAAAAGTGTAAAGATTTTAGTACATAACCAAACGTTTAATAGTAATGCAATAAATCTTCCGTGAGATGAGACCGTAAAATGCGACTCAAGTATGATGCTCCAAAATGCTATCCAAGTAGCATGCAGTTACTAACATGAGAAATACATGCTTAAAATGTCAACATAAAGTTGGTGAGTTCATAGGTTTAAATAAACAATAAGTGCGGACCACAAGATTTTCAAGTATATGACCATTATAACAAATACAATGTCATATTAAATATGTATTACGAATGTACTAAGCTCATGACAGTGAAACTGTAACAAGTGTCTCATATTAACATAATATTAATATAAGTTTGTTGCCCCTGTAGGTGTCTAACCCGAGACCACCCATAATTCGACATGGAATACGTTCGTTAGACAAATAGCCTTGGTCAAGTAAGTACTACTTACCCGAACGGGGATTGTTAATCCCAATAGATCTATTAATGTGCGGTAGTCGTAAGGACTTCTACACGAAGTTTTACAACTCCCTAGGTAGTGTACCTAATCATTGTAGTGTAGTATAGGCAAGACTCGGGGGTTATTATCGTTCTCTAAGAGATTAGGTTGAGAAGGCTTGATCACGGTCTAACAGAATTCTAGGGGTTGAGAGAAGATTCTTTTTGTGTTTTTATATTTAATGAAAGTAGGTAAATCTATGGTTTGAGAGGTTGGTTTGATTAACTAATAATTAAGCTAATTAATATCTAAACTACTGGTGATAACTTTATGATAAACAATTGTATTTACCTAATCATGCACTACTTCTCAGATTGCTTCTCCTAGATCCGTTGCTTTGTCACACTTGTGATGATCTGTGTAAGTATTTCCTAGGTCATGAATGGATTACACGAGCCCGCCATCTATTTAATATTTTGTTAAGGCAACGCACAAGTAAGGTAGTATGAAGACTATTACAAGGCCCTTAAGAGTATATTAAATGCATGTGAAATATATTAAGAGGGATCAACCATATAATGGGTAAGGTAGTATAAAGACTGTTACCGATGGTATCCTTTCTATACTACTCGCATTTCCCTAGACATATCAACAACGATACAAACAAAAGCTGGTTTTCTAAAGCCTAACGTGCACATTTATCAATAAGAAGCAACATCAAAAGGATATACAACCTAAGTTTTCATGCAATCATAAAGAAATACAAAGGTAGGGCTTTTAGCCTCGCATGTTATAAAGAAAGCAAGAGGATAAATCAATCACACAACACATAGACATATTGAATGATTAATGATAAATAACCTTACTTGATGAAAACCATGGATTCAAGGTACTACAAAAGGTTTGGAGCACCAAAACTGACCTATAAACTCCTAAAACACTAGGGTTCGTCTCCCTAGGTTTATACAAAGTTATCCCAAAGTTATACACATAAAACCCTAAAAACGAATTTATATTTATAGAGATGTCGACACAATGACGTCGCTTTGTAATCCTGACGCCGTCGCTACGTAGATGATTCTAGATCCTCTTTAAGTCGGCCACGTCCTAACGCCATCGTGAAATTCTTGACGCCGTCACTATATAGATCATGACGGCATCGCTTTATGCCTGCGACGCCGTCTTCAGCCACTATTTGCATAAATCTTCAAGAGATTTTGTGTTGGTCCGTAATCTTGTCCGTTTCTTCTCCAAATGAGCCCAAGTCACGTGTATTTCCAGACGACCCAATATGATTGTTTGACGAATGCTCACCCTTGTTCGAGGGCGTCAAGATGAACCTACAAAAAGAAAATTAAGCGTTGTAACCTTGAAATAGTGTATAAAATGACACCTCATCAAATACCCTTACACTTGGGATTTGATTATCCTCAAGCAAATGGGCTTTTCTACTAGACAATAGCAGTTTTAGGTCATTTACTCTTTAAAAGCATTTTACAAACATAAACCTTCGAGACTCGTAATTAAAAGCACGAAAAGTTATATATAGCCACCTCACATAGTGTTTGGATTCTCTTTTCACTTGGTGTATAATAAATTATAACAACTATGGGAAACCGAAAAACTAAACACTCATTACTGTTCATAGCATATTAAATTACATAGGCTTGGTAATAGATCAAACTCCACCGTAGGTGAAGCATTATTCATTTCGTCTTAAGTTGTCTTTAAAGGCGTTGTGGGTGTAGGTGTTAAGATAATTAACAGAAATAGAACGGATGGGATATTTTTGGGTGGTGACTTTTTGGGGAATTTGGAGTGGAAGGGTTAGCAAATAATTATAAGAATACAGTTGGGTATGTTGCTAGCATAAGATCGGACAAAATATACAACTTTACACAACTCACCATAATCTCTTTATTTTTCTTTTCTTGACTCTAATATAAACATAGACTTAAGCAAATTGCAGCCCGTACATTTTTTCACTTTTTTTATATACATTTTTTTCGTACACTTTTGCCTTGCCATTGCTTAAACATATAATACATCATGGGGGTTTATAGATACACCCCTACACTTGAAATTTTACATACTCAATATTTACAATCTAACTAATGACCCGATTTGAGGTGGATCAAAATAACATGGAGCTTATTGAGCTTTATTAGGGGTACTACATTACTTCTTCCCAAATTCTGTATAAGATGAATACTACCATGAATCCCAATCGTCCCAAAACAGTATTTATAAGGACAAGAACTTAGCAACAGTGTACTTAATAATTAACTTGGGTTAAAACAATAATGTACTAAAAGTGAGTACATACAAGGTAGGCTAAGGCGATTTGGGTATAACAATTGGTTTTAGGGTGACAATGCTCTTCATTAATAGTCCGGCTTAATCAGAAAATTTCAAGAACCGTGAAAAAAGATAGGCTCGGAGGGTTGTACTAGGGGTATCCTGCACTAAAAATGAGTGCATGACAAAGGCGTGGGATAGTTATATTATCGGTGTGACCATCAAAACAATTACAGGTTTAAAACATGGGTTAATCCTAGTGCCTCTTTTCTAGCAAATCCTAATACTTACTATGCGGTCTCTGGATGCATCATAAAAACAAGTTCTAGAATTTAATATACTATCGGTACACTCATATAATTTAATACCGATATCAATGCTCCAACAAAGGCGACAAAGACCATACGTACACATCCATAATGACAGAATAGACACATATGACTACATTCGAACCTTAACTCGAGAAAGCTAAAGGTACAAATTATCTTGGGTGTCAATATTGGATACCCGAATTCTATTGATCTTTAAAGGCGATCTTACTTTTTAGGGTGGAATTTGAGGGTTTTTGTGCTATTCATATACATTCTATCCATGAGACGCTATTAATACTCGGTTTTCGTCGGTATGTGTCATAAAAAATTTTAAATTTTGGTCAAAATTACCTTTTTATGCTATGTTTGATATAATAACCCATCATTTTAAGGAACAAGTTAATGGAAAAGGAGTAGATTAATTTCTCAAACGCTTATTTTCCCCCTACACTTAAGATGAACATGCCCCCAAATGTTTTATAGAAATTCCCGTTAAAACGAATAAGGAAAAGGAGAACAAGTAAGAAACTTGTACTCCTCCTGTTTTGCTCAATAATCGGGAGATAAAACATGCGATAATGGTTAATCGCTTCTCCAAGACTCGTCCAATGAACTTTCCTAAGAACTTTTTTTTAAGATTATTCTCATCAAATATAACCTGTAATCAATGTCAAAGACAACTACACCAAGCATAATATCGGCTGGGATAAATATTAGATAGGATGAAAGAATTGTTAAACTTATCAGTTTTTGCAGGTTTATACAAAAGAAAACCTATATTAAATGTTGCACAAGTTTTATTTTCAAAAATACTTAAAAACTTTTAAGTTTTCTGGGCCTGGGCGTTTGACGCCGTCAGGGTTGGTGTGACCCCGTCACGGATGTCGTGGTGACGGCGTCACTTATTAATCGTGACGCTGTCTCCACCGTCTGTGAAAATGAAATTTTTGTTTTTGATAAAAATTTCCTGCACTTGATTCCATAAGTTAGTTCCTATATAAATGGCTGCATAAAACCTGAGATTTAACAATTCAATCATATGACTCGAAACTGACGCGAATTGATCTAAACAATTCATTTAACATGTTTGAATTTAGCTCAAAAGCCGAATAAATTCCCCTACACTTATTGTTTGCAAAATAACTTTGATTGAAATTAAGACAAAGTTAAAGACAATACAAAGCATGATTACAAGATGGTTCAAACATAATAAAACAAACTATTAAGAATTAAAACACACATGACACTCCTAATTACGGGAAAAGTAAATTAGGTTGCCTCCCAAAAAGCGCTTGTTTTTGTTTGAGTCACGAGCCTGACTCTACCCTTATTTAATAGATAAAGAGGAGGGTTCCCTTACACTTGAGTTCAAGTACGGGTGATAGTAATGGTGTATACCATCGTGATGAGAAGGAGCCATACGTTGAGAAATTTTTTGTTGAAGAACAGGCTCTAAACGGTATGCTTCTAGCATTCCACCTCTCTCTACTTCATTTGGCCTATCGAATAAACTAAGTTCTTTTCCTAGAGGAGAAACTTCCTTAGATTCTAATCCCCAATCATCATCAAACATCTCCCAATTTGAAATATCAACACCTAGGGATGCACTTTTTCCTAATAAACCCAGTTTAAATCCATAATGTTTCTTAGGATCATCGATGCATGGGCGATAATAGCAATACGTATCCTTAGGGTGGGAAGATGCCACGTGAGGTGAAGGTGGTGTATTAATGGTTAAGCTATCTACTTCCTTCATCCTAAAACTATCCAGACTATGTGGTTTGATAGGTGGTTCGGGGCCTCTTTCTTCTCCTAGACTTACATCTAAGGATAGACAATTTGGTAAGGGATTTGGTTGAGGCTCCGGATCATAAAAACTAGGAACTTCCCTATTACTAAGAGGAATGTCATGATTATAAGTATTCAAGCCTAAATCCTCTAGTTGTGTTTCGTCCAAAGGCTCTACCTCTATCGGGGTTCCTAAAGTCTCTTCTACTTCTTCTGGGCAAGTCAAGGGCGGTGTATATTCTTTAAATGATGGGAGGACTTGTGGGGTACTTTGTGGATCCAAATTTTCCACCTTATCCCATGCTATACCTCTATGCATCTCAACCTAAACATCCTCATTTCCAAACAATCTTTTTTGCTTGAGCCTTCAAATTTGCTACTTCTTGTTTAGAAATAATGTTTGGTGGGTTGTCCCATTCTTTTTGTCCTTAGGCGAAATTTTCTATGGCTTCCCATGCTTCTTCACCACTTAATTCCCAAAAGTTACCATTTACTGCAAAGTCAAGGTCCATTTGGGTATAATCGTCGACATTATCATAAAAGAATTGAGTAAGGGATCATAAATCGAGGCCATGATTAGGGACTCTTTTGATTAAGTTTTTGAAACGAGTCCACGCATCGTAGATAGGTTTATCTTGATATTGTTGGAACACCAAGGTATATCTTTAGAATGAGAAGGTTGTGTTTCATGGGGGGATTTTGAAAGGGCGTGATTGGTGGTCTTTCATACATCATGATGGTGAACCAAAATAATTACGTACAAAATGGACACAGAAAAGATGACCTCAGAAAGCTTAATCTACGAAATTAAAAATCTCACTTGAAAGGATTCAAGTAAGTAGAACTAAGTTAAACTATGATCGAAACCTAACTATTCCCCACGCAGCGGCGCCAAAAACTTGATGTGGGGTAGTCGTAAGGACTTCTACACGATGTTTTACAACTCCCTGGGTAGTGTACCTAATCATTGCAGTGTAGTATAGGCAAGACTCGAGGGTTGTTATCGTTCTTTAGGGGAATAGGTTGGGAAGGTTTGATCACGGTCTAACAGATTCTTAGGGGTGATAAGATTGATCTTTTGTGTTTTTATAGTTAATGAAAGCAGGGTATATCTATGGTTTGAAAGGTTGATTTTAAATTAATAATTAAATTAATTAATATCTAAACTAACTGGTGATAACTTTTTTGATAAATTTTGTATTTTCTTATCATGCACTACTCCTTAGATTGCTTCTCCTAGATTTGTTGCTTTGTCACACTTGTGATGATCTGTGTAAGTATTTCCTAGGTCAATGAACGGTTTTCACGTGTGTTACCCGCCGTATATTTTATATTCTGTTAAGGTAACGCAACAAGTAAGGTAGTATTGAAGGCTCATATTACAAGGCCCTCTAAGAGTATATTAAATGCATGGGAAATTAACTTAGAGGGATCTAACCATTATAATGGTTAAGGTAGTATGAGACTATTACCGAGGGTATCTTTCTACACTACTCGGTTTTCCCTAGAATATCAACAACGATTCGAACATAAGTAGTTTTCTAAAGCCTAACGCGCACATTCATCAACAAGAAGCAACATCAAAAGGATCTACAACCTAAGTTTCATGCAATCATAGATAAATACAAAGGAGGGTTTAGCCTCGCATGTTATAAAGAAAGCAAGAAGATAAATCAATCAAACAACACATAGACATATTGAATGATTAATGATAAATAACCTTACTTGATTAAAACATGGATTCAAGGTAGTACAATAGGGTTTTGAGGCCCTAAAAACAACCTATAAAGCTGCTAGAATGACTAGGGTTCGTCTCCCTAGGTTTATACAAAGTTACACACTTAAAACCCTAAAAACAGTTTTATATTTATAGAGATATCGATGCGACGGCGTCGCTTAGAAATCCTGACGCCGTCGCCACGTAGATGATTCTAGATCCTCTTTAAGTCGGCCACGTCCTGACGCCGTCGTGAAATTCCTGACGCCGTCACTAGATACATCACGACGGCGTCGCTTTATGCCTGCGACGCCGTCTCCAGCCACTGTATGCATAAATCTTCAAGAGATTTGGTGTAGGTCCGTAATCTTGTCCGTTTCTTCTCCAAATGAGCCCAAGTCACGTGTATTTCCTCCAAAAGCCATCCAAGTGCTAAAAACCTAAAAACAAATGATTAAGCACGTAATCTGGGCATATTTGCATGATTTATGGGGTTAAATGACCCCGAAATAATGTATAAAATGACACCTCATCATCTATTTACAACATACGCGCTTTACACATAGTAAACTAACAGTTCATGATAACAGGCATAGTGGGTTAATGGTACTTAGGCATAAATCCGTAACAGCTTAAAGTACTTGTGTCCATATAAAAAAGTAAGAAGTATCTCACCCCGAATGCTGTAAAATATTTACAAATGAGTAAAAACGGGGCTATGAATCTCATCTCAAGCAGATAGTAATATCATCAATGAAAAGGTGAGCACGGAAAATGATGCACGAAATCTCTAACCGCAACCTATATCATTAATATGCTTTTAGGATAGTGAAAACTAGAGTGCAATGATGCATATGCATTTATATAAATCTTACATCATCCGTACACAGTTGCATTTAAGTAAAATATTTATTTTCATGTTTTCAAAAGTTCCCAAAATTTACGAGTTACCAACTTTATCAGCCAATAACTCCCTCGTTACAGAACCTAAAAATGCGAGTATGAAGTTATTGAAAACTAGAGTGTTTTTTTTGGGGTAAAGGGGACTATTCCCCGGTAAAATATATTAATAACCCAAAAAGCCAATAAGTACAATGGAATGTGACTTTCCTTCTATTTCTAGCTCTTTTTGTTTCCTTGCAAGTAGCAGGACTGCATTTTAGGATTTTAGTCAAAATTTGATGTTTTCCATTCTGATGTGTTCAATTAAGATAGTTTGTAGCTCGTCTTCTTGCATCTGCTGTTGTGGATTCTTCCATTTCAAATGTTTTCGTCTTTGCTTGATTAAAGTTTCATTTTGGCTCACAAATTTTGTAAATCTTTAGGTTCGTTTTTCCTTTAATGGCGGCAATACTAGCTTCCAACAGATGATATTGTCGAGATGTGCAATTCGTGAAGCAAGGAAGAATAGCAGATAGTATCAGCTTCTTAAGATCTGTATCTAACCAAAAATTAGACCAACATATTTACTTTATGATAAAGTCAAAGGTTCCCCAAGTTTCATGTCAAGATGCAGCAGACAGAATCACCCATGAAATATGGCACCAACGGTCAACCTGCAAATGGCCACCTATAAAATTGGGTGCTAATGGTAAGCCAGTGAATTTGGGCGCTAATGGGCTACCTGTTAAATCATGTAGCAAAGGACACGGATTCATAGTGGTTCACAGTGTGATGTTGTGAATAAACAAATTAAACCGTTTAGATAGATTCCAGATGGGAAATCCCTGACATCAGATTTTTATGGGTACAGAGTAATTTACATGTGTATTACTAATTTTTATTCTCTGAGGTCAGTATCTAGTACAATAATATAAAAATGATTTAAAAATTTATAATTGTATAATGTTCAGAGCTATCAATCTAGCCTACCATATTGTCATGTTTTTCTGAGTGATATTAATTTGTTGGTTCATTGCCTTAGCTGACATTTTCAGTGTTTTCTGTAGGTGTTGGGTAAACTAGGCCATAGCTTACAAGTATAACTTCCGGATGCCACCTTATTATACCCTTCTACTATGATCTATTGCCTCCTTTGAAGGTATGCTCTTTTGCCATGCTAAGTGCGAGTAAAATTTGGGAACTTGTTTAAAGATCTTGTTAAGCATCGTGACTTTCGGCGTCTTATATCAGATAGTGTAAATTTTGTATGTGTTAGATGAATCTGAAGTAAGATCGTTATATATAAGATTATTCAGTACTACTTTTTGATAGAAAACACAGAGACAAATTTGATCAAGCACCCAAATCCCAATATCTTTAAAAGACTAGAAATGTTTTAGGTGATCATTTTAGAGAACATATAAACTGGGTGTGTGTATACCTTTGTTACTAGTATTAAAACCGTTACGTTTTGGAACATATTATGATGATAAATTTAACCCACGACATAAAATGTATTCTTACAATTATGAAAGATGCTAAAGAATTGGCTCTACAGGACATGAAAAGATTTGCAAGATTTTTATCTAGTATTATGTGCGACTATAACTGATATCGTTTTGTATGCATAACATGCAGCTTATTATTTCTAAGTTTTCAGTCATGTATACACTTTACTTGTATTTAACTGTATGTCTTTGTAAAAATTGTACCTTTGTAGGATTAGCAATCGCGGGAGATCCAAATTCTAACACTTTTGAAGATTCATATCCTTATGTTGTTCATAAACTTCTGTCTGATAACTCACTTGATACAAGGAAGATTCTGCATAATTCGGTATTTATCTTTAGTGAATCACAATATGATGCACAAGGGTTTTACGTTGTGATGCACTAGAGAGAAACATTATGATGCACAATGGTTTTACACAGTGATGTACTAGTATCTTAAATGCATCATAGTATCATGTCTAGTGCATCACTGTTGTTTAATTTTAGCGCATCGTAATGTCATATTCAGTGCATCACATTGGATGAATATACTGCATTATAGTTTTATATCAAGTGCATCACAGTGTTAATATATCATGTTTGTGTTTTTTTTGTAGGTTGAATTTTGTAAGTCTGAGATGAAGGTTCAATGTAGCCATAATTTCAGGATTTGTAAACTAGCATTGCCACCATCGAAGAGACCAAAGCAACAGTATGTCCCTAAAAGAGTTCGTTTGATTATACGCCAAAAATGAATATTCAATTTTTTTCCTTTTATTTTACCAATATTAAACTGATCAATTGTAATGAAAGAAATGTATATTATACAGTTTTAATGTAAGATTATCTTGGTTACAATATCTTTTGTGTTCATTTTGTTTAGTGCATCATAGTTTTAAATCTACTGCATCAGTGTTTTGTTAAAAAGTATAGCATACAGATCATCAATGCAACATTATCTTAGTTTTATGAAATTTCATTACTGATATATGCTACTACATCAAAGTGTTATTCTTAGTGCATCATGATGTTTGTTTATTGCATTAACATAATGTTAGTGCATTACAATCATTTGTTATTAGTGCATCATAATGTCATTTCCACTACATCACATCGTTTCATTTATTCGTTAGTGCATCACTATTTAATTAATCAATTGATCCTGTTGCTATAATCCAAACATTTCTTATATTTAAATTAAGTTAGATGTACTATTTTTTTAACTATAATGCATTAACAAAATACATTGTGACGCACTAACTGTTTTAACTGAGATGCATTAACTTTTTTAATTGTAATGCACTAACAAATACATTGTGATGCAGTAACTTTTTAACTAAGATGTACTAACTTTTGAAGTACTAAACACAGACTGATCATTAAAATAAAAAGTACTTAGTTTCCAACAGACATAAAAGTAAAATTATTTATCAAACATTGATCATTCCATTACCTACAATAACTAGAAGACTTTAAACATTCAAAAGAAAATTACTTAAATTCAAAATATTTAAGACTAAAAGTGTTCATAAGCAAAGTATTGAGGGTATTGATCATTCAATAAAGTTCAATATAGTTGTCTATTAACTTTTGATACAAATCTTGATCCATTTTGACAACGTTATCTGTAAGAATTTTAGAAGTCTTAGTTTTCTTCTTTGCATATTCTTCTGCTTCTTTAAATACCTTTGCCCTTTTACATGCTCAATATTGTTATCAATGTTGTCGATGATGTCAATTTCAACAGTCTTCATATTGAAGCAGATTGGATAGTAGTGATGTGACGTCTTTGAGAACTTCATTAAAGGAAAGAAAACCCTTTAGAGATATTAAGCGCATCAAAATCATTGAAATTAATAATTAAACTGGCATGCAATATAGTATAAATGTAATGCACTAGAAATAAAATTGTACTGCAGTAAAAAACTATAAATACATTACAATTATTTTCTACTACATTATTGTTCATTTTCTAGTACATTTTACATTGTAATGCAGTAAAATTTACATACTGATGCAGTAAAATATATAATTTAATGCAGTAAAATATACAATGTGATGAAGTAATATATACAATTTAATGCAATAAATTTTACACTGTGATGCAGTAAAATTGACAATTTAATGCAGTAAAATTTACAATTTGATGCAGTAAAATTTACACTGTGATATAGTAAAATTTATAATCTGATGCACTATAGTATATAGTTTAATGTACTAAAATTTACACTGTGATGCAATACAATATACAATTTAATGCATTAAAATTTGCACCATGATGCAGTAAAATATATAATTTTAATGCAGTAAAATTTACAATGTGATGTAGTAAAATATAGAATTTAATGTAGTAAACTTTACAATGTGATGCGTTAAAATATACAATTTAATGCAGTAAAAAATTTATATTGTGATGACTTAAAATATACAATATAATGCAGTAAATTTTACACTGTGATGCAGTAAAATATACAATTTAATGTAGTAAAATTTATAATGTGATGCAGTAAAATATACAATTTAATGCAGTAAAATTTACATTGTGATGACGTAAAATATACAATTTAATGCATTGAATTTTACTGCATCATATTGTAAATTTTACTACATCACATTGTAAATTTTACTGCATTAAATTGCAAATTTTACTGCATTAAATTGTATATTTTACTGCATCACGGTGTAAATTGTACTGCACTAAATTGTATATTTTACTGCATCACATTGTAAATTTTACTGCATTAAATTATATATTTTACTGCATCACTATGTAAATTTTACTGCATTACAGTGTAAAATTTACTGCATTAAATTGTATATTTTACTTCATCACAGTTAAATTTTATTGCATTAATTTGTATATTTTACAGCATCACATTGTAAATTTTACTATGCTAAATTGTATATTTTACTGCATTACTATGTAAATTTTACTGCATCATAGTTATCGCATCATGGTGTTATTGCTTAGTGCATCATGATGCAGTAAAATAACATTGTGATGCAGTAGATTTTTGCATTGTGATGCATTAGATTTATACATTGTGATGCAGTTAATAACATTTTGATGTAATACATTTACACATTGTGATGTAATAGATTTATACATTGTGATGTAGCAGATTTATACATTGTGATGCAGTAGATTTATAACATTATGATGCAGTAAATTTATAAGATTGTGATGCAGTAAATTTATACAATAATATCGGTGTTGAATCACTCTGTACATAAACATATTCAACATTTGTTCACTTGTAAATAAAATTATATCATACAAATCATCAATGCAGAATTATCTTAGTTTTATGAAATATCATACAATATCTTGTGTTTGTTATGTTTAGGGGATCATAGTTTATTGTATCTAGTGTATAGTAGTTTAATTTTACTGCATCATAGTTCAAGATCTAGTGCATCACAGTGTTATTTTCAGTGCATCACAATACTTATGTTTAGTGCATCACAATTATTTGTAAGTACATCAAAATTTAAGGCATCACACTGGTTGTTACAATTCAAAACATTTTATGTATATAAGTGAATATATACATTGTAATGCACCATGTTTTTACACTTTGATTCACTAGATAAACATATTACGATGCACTAGTTGTATACAATGTGATGCACAAGTCTTTTTAGTGGATCACAACTAACATTTTAGTGCATCACTGTTAACAATTTAGTGCATCAAAGTGTGTACAACTAGTGCATCCTAACTTATAATTTAGTGCATCTTTGATTATTCAGTAATCCACATTAATCAGATATATTAAACAAACACTATGATCATTAAGAAGAATAGTAATTAGTATTAAACAAACACTAATCAAAACTATTACGTCTTAAAGTTTAAAACATCCAATAGAATTTACACTAAAGTTATTCAGTAATCTACATCCAGTGGCCTTGAATACATGTTCAGGAATATTTGTCAACAAATCTTGTCCACATTTATGTTCTCATTAATACATATCAGTGTCATCTTTGCTAAGTGCTTGACGTGCGACAACTTTAGTTGTCCTTTTAGACATGGGCCTTCTTTCTTCAACTCTTCTAAAAAAACCACAATGACTACGTATGTTTCCATATGCCTCATCGGATTTCAGATCTTTCTCTAAAGAAACCCTTTTACCTCGTGTTTTTCTTTTTAGCTGCGGTAGGTTCATTAACATAAACTTGATTCTTTTCAACAACAAACTTTTTACCAATGTTATTCTTTTTAGCTCTGATAGGTTTAGCAAAAGATTCAATAGTCTTCTCAAAAACAGTCTTTTTACCCGGCTTTTTCTTTAGTGCTGCAATAATTATATCAGAAACAAGTTCATTTATAGCTGATACAACCGATTTCTCATTATTATTCTCTTTTTCTAATCTTTCTTTGGTTCTTGTCGGGTATACTACTTATATCATCTTCTTTGTCTCTGTGTTCTTCTTTATTATGACCTGAAATACAATTTTAAAACAAGCAAATCACACATTCATTCTAGTGCATCACAGTTCAATTCAAGTGAACTATGATAATCTGATGTAGACTATCATAATCTAAACAAGCCTAAAAAAAATACCAAAACTAAACGAACCTACATAACCCATAGCCAAACACCCTAGATGTAGAAATAAATTCTGAAAAGATAACCTGATAACAAACCTGGTGCCTAAAAAAAGAGCAACCTTCATGGCCATGACACACAATGAAGAGAGACTGAACATTGCCACATAAAGATCAGTGAACAAGTTAATTGTGTTGATAGCAGGTCCGATCGAGTTTCTAAAAATCACACTAGCCTAAAAATCTGGTAAACTTCCAACCTGCTCATAATTTTAAGTCTAATCCAAACATCCTTAATAAAACCATAAAACTTCTAATGCAGGAACCCCTTCATTTTCATGACACTCGTCGAAGGAGTCTTGTAGAATACCAAACCCCTAATGCCAAGAAGATTCGTTGCATAACCAGAATCTATATGAAATGTTTTCACTTCCAGAACTCAGTCCTAAGTATCACTTCTAGAACTTAGTTTTACGGGTGTGTTACATGTCCCATTTACCTACACATCCATATGCTCATTTAACATTCTTATCCGATAAACTATCATAAATATGATAACAACCCATTAACAAAATAAAACATACCTCACAGTAAGCAATGTTAAGACATCAACATGTCAAATGACCATTTTCATCAACAGCTTCGGGTGCTCCTCCACCATCACTCCTCTGCATCAAAAGAAACTTTGTTAATTTTCGAACCCGAGTTTGACCTCAAAAGTCAAAATGTATACTGTACTTGATAAATATCAACTGCAATATAATTTGGCCAACGGTTTCCTGCTGCTATCTGGCACGTGTTCATCATAGAGATAATAGGAGCATAATTATCAATACAAGCTCCAGTGACATTGGGATTAGTTGAGAAGTAGTTTTGAAGAACCAATGACCGTGATGTTGTGTTCATTGGAGATGATTCAGACCTACTTGGACAAGAACCCGTAACTTGCCCCTCATTTCCATCTGAGATCTTAATTTAGAGCTTTAAAACTGCTAAAAAGCCAAACATTTTTGCACTAACTAAGCCAAACTTACATTGATTTTCCACAATGTATAACCACTTATAAGCGATCCCTTCAGATGCCTCTTTTGATTTTTTTAAGGTGAAGACTATTAACCGTTGGTTCTGCTTAACCATGTCTGTTATAGTAGGCCAGTCTTCACTATTTTTAGGCATCTGGCTCACAGGAAACATGTATTTTCTGAGTCCAGCTGCATCAAAAACCTTTAAACTTAACACTAAAATAGATCAGATAAAGCATACCAGATGAGAATTCTGTTAAACTATAGGATCTACAAACCATGTCCTTATTTAGTAAATTCATAACAGAATTCTGTTAAACTATAGGATCTACAAACCAAGTCCTTATTTAGTAAATTCATTTAGTAAACACTAAAATAGATCAGCTAAAGCATAACAGTGAGAATGATGGTTATTCATATATACGTAGTCATTTTTTTTCGAAACATCCAAACACCCCATTAGAGTTAATAGCATGTAAATGAATGATGGTTTGTTTTATATGAATTTACTAAATAAGGACATCGAACCTGTTAAACTAAGGACATAAAGAATTCTCAACAAACTTAAGGACATCAGCATAATGTAATTCTATTATGATACTAAACCAGTTAATCGAACAGCTAGTAGCAACATGATGACTAAACCCGTTAAACTCCAATATAATTCAGAAAAGGTGCAGCTGATGGTAGAACTATAACTGTGCAGAAAAAAAGAAAAATTTATCACAAAAAAGTTATAACGATGGCATGTTCTTGCTAAACACATAAACATAATAAAAAAAATCAAACCTGGTCTCGACTGAAGTTGGTTAAGGTCACGGCATGAGTCGGTTGGCTGAGTCGCGGCGGTCACAGCTAACAAAAAAAAGAAGAAAGAATCATTTAAAAGTGTTATACACGTTTACATAATACATGAAAATAAAAATATAAGTATAAAAACGATTATGAGTATGAAGGCACCAAAAAAGAAACTTGACATTTTCATACTCGTCACATATCATGCATGTGAAAACTGAGTAGGGATTCGCACAGTTAGATGATTGTCGGCCTCAGTGTATCCTACAACTGAGGTCTTAAAGATTAGCAAACTCATGGCTTTATGGCCTCTAGGAGTAGGCATGGTGGGTCCTCACAGCTTGATAAGAGCCAAAGTAATCTAAAAGCTCTTGATTTTGCATTCCCAATTCAGTAAGTTCATGTATAAAACAAACCACACATTCTTTTGTTTAGTAAATTCATATGAAACAAACCATCATTCATTTACATGCTATTAACTCTAATGGGGTGTTTGGATGTTTCAAAAAAAATGACTACGTATATATGAATAACCATAATTAGATAGTTAGTTCTTACAGGTTTGGTTGTGCATTTGTCTTCAAAGCTGTAATAATTAATCAATTGATTGACCATTTCTAAAAATTCTGATTATTTAGTAAATGCAATACATTTTATGAAAAAAGGCTTTCTTTTGACAACACGAGACACTTCCTGATAAATTGGATGAAATGGTCTAGAATTCGTTTAAAAGAAGCCCTAACTTAGTAGTTTACCTTTTGATACTAAGTTTTTTTTATAGATCCTATAAAACTGATTTTCTAGCATTTAACAGTGAGAAAGCGCAATAATCAGTTGCAAACAACAAATCCAAACACTCCTAAATAAGCATATAAGACTAGTGACATACATACCCTGTCATTTTCATTATCACAACACTCGCAGGCCAACCACCTTGATCATTTCAATCCAGGTTGACATCCTAATTCATTTTACATGACAACTGAACACCTATTGCATCTCAGTTGAAATTCTAGTGCATCTTACAAACTGTCTAACAAACAAACACATTTTCGTACATAAGAAAACCTACGCTTATCCTAATTAATCTTTATACATGACAACCAAATAGCTACTGCACCACAACTTAAATTAAAGTGCATCTTACAAACAACCAACCATATAAACACATTTACGCACATAATCAACCTACAATTAAACTAATTCGTCTTTATACATGACAACCAAACACCTATTGCATCATAGTTCAACTTCAAGTACATCGTACAAACACCCAAGCATACAAACATATTTACACACATAACGCAACCTACGCTTATCCTAATTCAACCTTATGCACAATAATTGACCTGTATCTCAATTTAAGTTCAGTTGCATCACATAAACAACCAAGCATACAAACACATATAACACAACCTACAATTAACCTATTTTATTTTTACATGAGAAAACTAAAAACCTAATGCATCTCAGTTGAAATTCTAGTGCATCGCACATACAACAAAGCATACCAACACACTTACACATACAAAAAAGCCTACACTTATCCTATTGTGAGAACTAAACACCAACCAAGCAAACTGACCATAACCTAATTCAGCCATATATGTGAGAACTAAACACCTACTGCATCGCAGTTCAGAAGCAAGTGCATCATATATACAATCAGACACACAAACACATTTTCTCACATAATATAACCTATACATACCCTAATTTAGCCATATACGTGACAGTTGAACACCTGATGCATCATTGTTCAAAACCAAGTAAATTATACATACTACCAAAAAAGCACTTTTTGACACATAATGCAACCTATGTGTAACCTAATTTAGCCATATACACAACAACTAAACACCTACTGCATCAAAATTTAAAATCAAGTGCATTATACATACAGCCAAGCAAACAAACATATTTTAACACATCATAATGAAACCTACGCGTAACCTACTTTAGCTTTCTACATGACAACTGAACACCTATTGCATCATAATTCAAAACCAAGTGCATCTTTCATACAACCAAGTAAACAAACATATTTCAACACATAATTCAACCTATATGTTCCCTAAATCAACTTTATAAGCGAAAATTGAACACCTACTGCATCCCCATTCAAAAACCAAAAACCAGGTGCATCACTCAAATAAACATCTAGGAATGCAAACACATTCATACACATAACACAATCGACCTTTAGCCCAATGCATCATTATATAAGACAACTGAGCTGCATCACAGTTCAAATTAAAGTGCATCTTAATTAATTTTGTTGAAACCAACAATCCACATTTACACTAAATCATGCTTATAAACAACGTAAGTAACCAACCTACTACATTACAGTTCATTTCCTACCACATCAAAGACAAAATTAGACAAGCAAAATTAATCTAGTTAAAAACGGCAAGTCACATTTACACTAAATCATTCCTATGAACAACGTAAGCAATCTACTTCATTATAATTCATGACCTACCGCATCACACACAAAAGCAGGCAAACATAATCAATTTCATTAAAACCAAAAAGCCACATTTACACTTAATCATTCCTATGAACAACGTAAGTAACCTACTGCATTGCATTTCATTTACACACACAACATCTCAGACAAAAGCAAAAAAACACAATCAATTTAACGCAAAACCAGCAAGCCACGTTCAACTTAAAACATTCCTACGAACACCAATTTACATTCTACTGCATTACAATTCATTTTCTAACACATGACAAAACATAATCATTCACACTCAATCATTTTCACTCATACTTCATCTTAATTTAAAACAACCTACTGCATGTCAATTAAAATCAAAACCTAGTGCATTTCAATTAAAATTAAATACTTACTTGTAGAGATGTTTTTCAATTTTTCCACTCCAACAGTTATTAAAAAAATTTCATAATTGTATTTTCTAATAATAAACATAAACATGATTTAATTTAATCGATCCAGTAAGATATTAACAAATAGATGTAGTAAGATTAAATACCATGTGGCATAAAATCTCGTAGATTTGTTCTAACCATCGTTGATTCTATAAGATTCTGATCGTAAAAATAAAATACGGTATTTGTGTGGAAAATGAACGGAAAAATGTTTGAGAGAGGAAAAAGTTTTTTGAGATAATGAAATAGTCTGATGTTTTTTTTTGGGGGAAAAGAAAAAGGATCATGCTGATGGAGTTTTAAATATTATACAATAGAACCCTCAAGTTTTTAATTATTTACGAAAAATACCACCGATTTGTTTGATCTCATAAATTTGATCCAATGGCTGGATGTTATCTTACCATTTTTTTTATAAACTCATTTTTTTATTATAACCCTAACCCTATATATATATAATAAATATATATATATATATATAATATATGATATATATATTATATAAATTAAATCAAGGCTTACACAAAAATGTGGGGAAAGTTGGTGATTCATTGTCATCGACCTATTTCTGTAATTGTGATTTACTAGAGACCACGAAATATCATATCAAGACTCATGATACTGAATATGAAGCGTGGAGTGCACCACACCTTTGATCTAATATGTATTCCACCCACGACAAAATCGCCACAGATTAAAGGTTTGCGCTCCTGTTGCATGGTCAAGCGGCAGCACCCTTGTTGGGTCTCGTTGCATGTTTGGGGAGGCTGCCCGAATGATTGCTTTCCAGCGAGGTCCTGTGCAAATTATAAGAAAACCATGCAATACTATCTCGGGTATCTAAAAAAATAAAAACAAAAATATTATGCAGGGAACCAATACGTCGTATCCAAAAACCTGGATACGCCGTATGGAGAAACCTGTAATGTAACATTCCGTATTTTCAGGTCATTTACGACGTCATATATTTCACTAATTTTTTTTTCTCGTACGTGTTTACTTTTAATTCTTATTATATAGTGTAATCACGTAAGTTAAAAATCAACAATTAACGTAAACGGACACCAAACAAATTAAAGTTTACGTCAAGCCATTATTATATTATTATTACTAAAGTAATAATTTACTTATTATGTTTTATTTTTATCGGTTACGTAAAACGTTACGTTTCGCGATAAAAATTAAGTTTAGGCATTCCCGGAACCACCAAAATAAATATACGCTTCAACAAATACCTACGATTATTACTAATACTCAAAGTTTTATAAAACTTTACCTACAAACATCACTTGAGCCAAAATTTACCAAGAATTAAACAAACCAATACATACACTTTGTAAAATAAAACTACAACATATAACAATGCAAGTAATACTTTCTATAAGTAACAAATATATTAGCTAGTCAATTTCTTCCTCATTTCCATGGGATGACTCCCACTTAAGGGAACAAGGGAGCACAAGCCTTAATGGCTAGTTCATGACTAGTGGTTTGACCACTAGTCCTCCTTGTTTTTCTCTTCTTGTTCCAACGACCAAACACACCCCCTTTGATAGTTCTTGGACTTTGAAAACTACTCTTTGACCACCTTTTATCTATATATTACTTGCATACAAAGAGATAACACAACACAAACTCATATCACTTAAGAAATATCAACTCTTTCTCTCTTTTTCTTTCAATAACCCACGGCTCAACTCTTTACTCTTACCAAATCCATACAAAATTTTTATACAACTCTTACACACATTCCTACATGATATCTAAGATAACCTAAGGTGATTTGAAGGCTTGCTTTAAGGGTGGGTTAAGCAAGAATAAAGGAGGATTAAGGTTTAGGGTTTCAAGATCTTGCAAGCTAGGGTTTTTAATCTAAACAAGAGTTTAGATTATGTTGGTTATCATATTACATCACTCTAAGGTTATCTAAAACCCTTTATGTCTTTACATTTACCATTTTATGCATATATGAGTTCTATGTAGTAAAATCACCACTAGGATACTTTTAATAATGTAAAAAGAGTTTTTACTTGAGATCATCATTTTGTACACTTCTACATATGCTATGATGATGGTAATATCATATTAAAATGGATTTATAAGTGTTGTACACTCTTGGTTTAAGTATAAAAAGTTCAAGTATAAACATGTAGTTAAAAGTTACTTAAGGAAAGTTTATGTTTTCATGTGATATTAATGACTTGTTAATCTTGATAACTTGGACAAATGGACTATATAATATATGAGACTTATAATATAAAGAGTTATAAAGGACTTGTGGTAATTTGTGAAGTTAATAGGTATATAAAAAGAAAGTTATATAAATTGTTAGCCTCAAAATATTGAGTCGAACAATGGAAGTTCGTTCATTATATTAGGTCTCGGTCACTTAATTAATTATACGTTGTAATAGGCTAGAAGGGTAAACGGGCTCGTAAATGTAAGCTAATATTGTATGTGTATCGGGCTAAAGCCCAAGTCAATCCCGAGCCCGGCCCAAGTAAAAGCCCACACGACCCATGTAGTTGTGTAGGGTATATATACCATTTTCCTCTATGGAAAATGGTGTTGATTCTTGTTAATTCTCATTTGTAATTTTGCAAGTAATCATCCATCTTTTTCTTCTCTCTAAATTTCTTCCACATTTCTTCTCATCTTATTTTTCTTGTTTCTATAATGAAGTGAAAGTGATTTTGGGTTCCGACATTTGGTATCATTCGCCACGGGTGGGTTTAGTTTTTGTTAGTTTTCGTTGTTGATTCGTGTTTGTAATTTTTTTTGTGGTTTCGTTTTTTATTAAGCAAAGTGGTTCGATTTGGTTTCTTGGCTTATAAGCTTTTAGTCGTGGTTATTTCGTGCGTGGCTAAGAAAAACGCAAGGACGAAAAGATCGTGTTGTTGGTGCCTCAATCGAACGAGTGACAACCAATAGAACCGAACTAGAAGGCGTGCTTCAAGGACCGAACTAGATCTCACTTCAAGGACCGAACGAGGGTTTTTCAGTTTGGACCGAACTAGTCTTTCCTTTGAGGACCGATCGAGTAACTTTAGTTTGGACCGAACGAGGGCTTGTTAGCTTGGACCGAACTAGACTTTCCTTTGAGGATCGAACGAGTCTCATCCTTCGAGGACCGATCGAGTAGTTTCTGTTTGGACCGAACTAGATTTTTCTTCGAGGATCGAACGAGTCTCATCCTTCGAGGACCGAACGAGTGGTGTGTGTTTGGATCGAACAAGGACAATCGAACTAGTGAAATCACTTGTGGACCGAACAAGAGAACCGATCTAGTGAAATCTCTTGTGGACCGAACTAAAGGATCGAACTAGTTGATTTCTTTTAGAACCGAACTACACAACCGAACCAACGAACCGAACAAGCATTGAACCGAACTAGGTGATTTACATAAGAACCGAACTAGTTTTTTTCTTCACAAACCGAACTAGTCATTTTTTTTGTTTTACGGTTTTTTCTTGATTTTGTAAAATCCCGTGAAAGATACGATTCTTCTCTCGGTTTAAATCAAAGATTTGTAAAATCCCGTGAACATTAATTGATTCAAATCCACAACAACAATCACTTTACCTGCTTAAGATCCTACAAATCATTTTCACTTCACAATTTTCGATAAAATGGAGAAGAAAGATACCTTATCTTCATGTTCAGATTCAGAAATACAACAAATGCAACT
>BQNB010083908.1:17415-28907 GCA_026074375.1 Tanacetum coccineum | reverse complement strand
GACGAGGGATCGCTCATGGCTCAGGAATTTCATGAAAAAGTTTACCAGGACAGTTAGATTCGGGAATGACCACTTTGGTGCTATCATGGGTTATGGAGATTACGTGATTGGTGACAGTGTGATCTTTAGGGTATACTATGTGGAAGGACTGGGACACAATCTGTTTTCTGTCGGATAATTTTGCGATTCTGATCTGGAAGTTGCATTCAGGAAGCATTCATGTTATGTTCGAGATACGGATGGTGTTGAATTAATTAAAGGTTCTCGTAGTTCTAATTTGTACACTATCTCGGTTGAAGACATAATGAAGTCCTCCCCAATCTGTTTGTTGTCCAAAGCCTCCAAGAACAAATCATGGTTGTGGCATCGTCGTTTAAACCATTTGAACTTCGGTACCATCAATGACCTTGCAAGAAAGGATTTAGTAAAAGGCTTACATAGATTGAAGTTTGAGAAAGCATGTCAACTAGGTAAGAGCAAAAAGCATACCCACACACCCAAAACTAAAAACACCAACTTAGAAGTTTTAATACCCTACATATGGAATTATGTGGACCAATGCGAGTGCAAACAATAAATGGGAAGAAATATATCTTAGTCATAGTTGATTACTATTCCAGGTTTACTTGGGTTAAGTTTTTGAGATCGAATGATGAAACCCCAGAGGTCGTCATCAAATTTCTGAAGCAAATACAAATCGGTCTCAACAAAACTGTCAGATACATTCGTATCGATAATGGCACAAAATTTTTTAATCAAGTTCTGACTGAATATTATGAAGTGTCGGCATTTTTCACTAAAAATCAGTTCCCAAGACTCCACAGCAGAATGGCATTGTCGAAATACGGAACCGTACTCTTGTGGATGCTGCTAGGACAATGCTGATATTTTCTAAGGCTTTGATGTTTCTATGAGCAGAAGCTGTTGCTACTGCTTGTTACACCCAAATCCGATCCCTCATTCACACTCTTCACAACAAAACCCCATATGAGCTGGTGCATGATAAGAAGCCTGATCTTACCTTTTTTTCGAGTCTTTGGTGCTCTTTGTTATCCTACTAATGACAGCGAGGATCTTGGAAAATTACAACCAACAACTGATATTGGAATTTTTGTTGGTTATGAACCAAGAAGGAAGGGTTACATAATCTACAACAAAAGAACCCGACGAATTATGGAAACTATTCAAGTTCAATTCGATGAGCTGTCTGAGCCAATAGCTCTTGTGCAACTTAGTACAGGACCCGCACCTACTTTTTTGACGCCTAGACAGATAAGTTCAGGGCTCGTACCCAATCCAGTTCCTGCAGCACCTTATGTACCCCCCACAAATACAGAATTAGAGATTTTATTCCAACCAATGTTTGATAAATACCTGGAACCTCCTCGTGTTGAAAGACCGGTTTCCCCTGCTCTAGCAGTTCCAGTCCCAATCAACTCAGCCGGTACACCTTCATCTACTACCATTGATTAAGATGCACCTTCTCCAAGTCATTCACCGTCATATTTGGCATTACAATCTCTAAGTTTTCAACAAGGCGTTGTAGCTGCATCTACCAGTATGGAAGACAATCCACTTGCTCCTGTTAACAACGATCCCTTCGTAAACGTGTTTACTCTGGAACCTAGTTCTGAAGCATCATTATCCAGGGATGTTAGTTTAGCAGAATCAACTTATGTCACTCAAACACATCATCATCTTGGGAAATGGAGGAAGGATCACCCGCTTAATAATGTCATTGGCAATCCCTCTCGACCGGTATCCACAAGAAAACAACTTGTAACTGATGCCTTGTAGTGCTTGTATAACTCTGTACTGTCAAAAGTCGAACCAAAGAACTTCAAATCTGCCATAACTAAAGATTTCTGGTTTCAAGCCATGCAAGATGAGATTCATGAATTTGATCGACTTCAACTATGGGAATTAGTACCATGACCAGACTGTGTCATGATTATAGCTCTCAAGTGGATTTACAAAGTTAAACTTGATGAGTACGGTGATGTTCTGAAAAACAAGGCAAGGTTGGTGGCCAAAGGATATCGATAAGAGGAGGGAATTGATTTCGAGGAATCCTTTGCACCGGTTGCACGCATCGAGGCTATAAGAATCTTCATCGCTAATGCCGCCAGTAAAAACATAACCATCTATTAAATGGATGTCAAGACATCATTCCTTAATAGCAAGTTGAAGGAAGAAGTCTATGTTAGTCAACCAGAGGGTTTCATTGATCCAGACCATCCGATACATGTTTATTGTCTGAAGAAGGCTCTGTATGGTTTAAAGCAGGCTCCTAAGGCGTGGTATGACACCTTGTCATGGTTTCTTCTGGACAACAAGTTTTCCAAGGGTGCAGTTGACCCGACATTATTCACTCAGAAAACAGGCAAACATGTTCTTCTTGTTTAAATATATGTAGATGATATCATATTTTCCTCGATCGACCCTACAACATGTGACATATTTTCCAATGAGATGAGTTCTAAATTCCAAATGTCAATGATGGGACAAATATCTTTTTTCTTAGGATTACAAGTTTCTCAAAATCCCACTGCAACAATTTAACTCCGAATTACTAACCCCTAAATACCCTAATAACACATGATTTAACTTCAATTAACAATATAAAAACGATTTTAAAAGATAAAAACCCTAAATTTATAAATCTTACATGAACCCTAATCCATCATATTAATTATTACATGTGTTATTAATTTTAATATAACAAGAATTGATAAATTAACTAGAATTGATCAAAGATTAGAAATTTTACCGTGATAACAGAATCCCTAAATTTTTTTCTCTTCTTTTCTCCTCTTGAAACCGATCGAACTAATGGGGAGAGGGTTTTTGGGGATTTAATTTGTATTTATAGGCTACTAGAGAAGTTTTAGATAATTCCTAATTGGAATTTGTTTCCAACTAAAACTCCTTTTCTTTTTCCTTTTTTTTTCTAAAATTCGTTTTTACTATTCATAGGTAAAAAAATATTTTTTTTTTCTTTTCTTTATAAATTAATTAATTATCTTTATACCTTAAGTTTTATAAAAACCTAAGCTAATTTGTTAAACCATTTTACTTGAAAACTACTTTCTAAAAATAACTTTTCATTTCCAAATTTACTTTCTAAAAATATAAAGTCTTCCAAAACTCTCATATTTTAACAAACTTATTTCTTTCACAAATGACACACTTTCTCATTTTAATCCATCACCTAAATATCCACATATTAACCAAAACAATTCTCTCAAAATACCCAATCAATTCCATCATCACTATAAGTGACCTAAAATTAAATTTCTCATCAAATAGACTCATTTCCCTTAACTTAACCACTAAAAACCCCCCCTTAAAAACGGTATGGGGGGGGGGGGGGGGGGGGGGGGGTTTTTTTAAATTAACTAACACAAAAATACGTATACGTATAATAACTTACACAATTAACGTAAACCGCTCGATCACCAAATCATTTCCTGTCACCAAAAAATGAATGAAAATAAACTTCACAAAATTTCAACACAAATCCAATCCTTGAGACGATCACGCTAATAGATTGATTATCCAATCTCACATATCCCACACAAATACATATAATCTCACATAAACACATAAAATCACATAAACCATACATTGCAATAGATACATTTAGGTCAACACTACGGTTTGACCAACCTGCTCAAGTCATGGTTGTCACAGTATCCCCACCTTGAGAAAATCTCGTCCCGAGATTACTCACTCGAGGCAATTAGCACATCGACAACAAACGTGAGGACACTTAGACCTCATTTGATCCTTGCGTTCCCAAGTAAGCTCAGGACCACGCTTCGAATCCCAACGAACTTTCACTAATACCATCATACTACGCTTTTACTTATGATATCTCGGTCCACAACATCAACGGTTTCTTGACAAAACAAAGAGTCTTGTCAACCTTAATCTCGACTAACTTCCATAATCCGAATCCAACTGCTAATGACTTTGCTTACCCCCACAAGGGTGCAATTAGCAACACAACAACCTCAAACGAAAAGAAGCACCCTACTACATGAACCTCACTTACGCATCAAGAAAACTCATCAAAACTCTTAAGTTGTTGTAACAACGACATTTACAACCCTACCTCGGCAACTCATCAAACAGAACTGTCTTGAACTCAAGTTATAAGTTGTTACAAACTCAACCGTTTTTGAAGAATTGCTCGACTTCGAGTGATTCCATAAATAAAATAACCAAAACACACAAAACGATTTTAAGGGAATACAAGGTCTACCAAGAACATTACGTACCATCTTTTACTAATACTCTCACGATATCTTGCTTAAGACAAATGTATATACTAGCTCATAAGACAGAAATTCTCAACCGAATTATAGTCCAATCCCTCAAGGACTCACAAGATATGTCCTACCGGATAACCCTGTTTTCTACTTGTATTTCTTTCCAACGTACTACACCTCTCAAGTGAGACCTACCACCCTCCCATAGACCTATTCAACAATAATTTAAAAGTTTCCCATTACTACAATCTAACTTTTTCAACAAGAGTTGGCTGCCTCAACCTTTCTCGTATTACCACTATCTTGTTGGTTGTTTCTTGCACCAAATTCGATCCATTCAACTCACTCTCTCCAGTTACGGCCCATAAAACAGTAACCTACATTCCTTTCCATACCATGGTTTAAATAAAGCACATCCATACTCGAATGATAATCCCCACCTTAGGAAAAAAACTCATCTCACAAAAGTGAGTATTCCAAGTACCTCTAAAATCTACCATACACGTCCTAAGCATAGCTAGAAATGGGGTGACTTAGTCAGTCCATTGACTACACCCAAATCGCATCGTATCCACCACTCACACTTGGTAACTTGACAACGATATCCTTAGTTATCCTTTCCCACTTCCACTCGGGTAACACAGGTTGTAGCAACAATCTTGAAGACCCTTGATACTCAACTTCCACTTACGAATAAGCTAAATACTTACTACCGCAGCTAGCTATATCCTTCTTCATACTCGACCATCGATTAGTTAACCTAAAACCACACAACATCGTATCCGCTCCAGGATGGATAGAATACTTTGCGTATACCCTCTTCAATACCAAGGTCCCTTACATTCTCTCAAATGGAGGACCGAACTTGTCTACCAATATGAACACTCTCTAACTCCTTTTCACACTTGTTGGTCCAAGCCACACAACATCTTAATGTTGACCTTCTTGCTTGGACATTTTATCTTATGCCACCAACATCCTTTTCTCAAACCTAGATTGGATCATCGTACATCTATCCGAACTTCATTCTTGGCTTCACTCCTTCTTCCTACTCTACGGTACAACATCTATATTTTCCTTTCCCAGATGGTACTTGGCCTCGAAATCAAACTCACTAAATAACATTCATCCATCATCTTTGCCTCATGTTCAATCCTTCCGATTGAAAGTATGTTGGAGACATTCATGATCCATATACGATACTCTCATGTCTCGTTCACTTAAATGCCTCTAGCATTATAAGGCAAAACCTACCACGTTAGCCATGCAATCCTTCATAAGAACCTTCAGTTGTCGCGACGTACAAGCAATCACCTTCTCCCTTTTCCAAGCATGCTTCCAAATCCTTGCTTCGCGCGTCATAATATACTACGAAATCGTCTGCTCCTTCCGGCAATGCCAAGATCGGCTCATTACCCATTTGATTCCTTCCACATCTAGATAGCTTCCTCTTTGCTCTGCTTCCACATTGTTGGAAAACTTCACATACATCTTCTCTTCCTTCACTGACTCCATGATCATCTTTACGTGCGTATCGTACTCCTCCTTAGACTTCGAGTCGGTTTAAATATCGTCTGTATATATACGTTAACTAGCTTGTCTATATACGGCCATGCACACCCGGCTCATTAACTCCATGAAAACCGCTGGTGCATTGGTTAACCCAAAAGGCATAGCCGTAAACTTTAACGTGTCCATTACGCATCCTAAAAATAGTCTTAGCTACGTCATCCTTGTACACCCTCCTTTGGTGACATCACATACGAATTTTCTATCTCACTCTTCTTGAGATAATCTATGCACATTTCCAAACTACCCAACCTTTCTTCCTACCAATCAATACGAATGTCTTCCCACAACGATTTACCATTCGAACTAAACCCTCACACTTGCAATCTTGCAATATTCCAAACAACTCGTGCCTCTCAAAAGGCTCAAATGACACAGCCATCACAAATCGGCGTCGCTCTTTGTACTAATTCCATACGAAATCCCATCCACGACGAGGGTTAAAACCTACCATCAACTCTATAACCACGCCATGAAGAAATACCAAACATCACAATGCACCAATTGATGTACCCAAAATCACAAATCCAAAATTAAGAAGCAACCGAATATAAACATCGACATAACGAACGAACCCCAGACCTAACAAACGCATCCACGATGCTAGAAACACCCAATGAATAATACCACGTACCACGACCCATTAATTAAAAGATTAAGAACATTTGTACCAAAACCGACTTTTTACCCAAGGAAACTTTCCCTCATAACCTTATACCAATCATTTTAAAACAACAGAATCACCTTAGTTAATAATGCCAAAAGATTGTTTTTTTTAAGTGTAAAAATAAATTTAAATTAAATTTTCATAAACTTATTTTAATTATGATTTTATAAAAGAAATCAAAAGATGGTTAAAACAAATGTGTTGCATTTTATATATATAATTTATTTTCGAAGAATTTTTTAACACTTAGACGATATGATATCGACTACAACAAAATTACTTTGAAAAGAAATTTATGACTCGCAACAAAAGACATCATGATAGCAAAATAGACTCCCAAAATACCTTAAGGATTCCAATACAAAAATGTTAATTTTTCTTGAAAACGAACACGAGAGGAACTCTTGCAAACCAAACAAACCATGAGAACTCATCCATACCAACGGTCATAGAACCGAAACCAAAGAGTATCGCCACCTTAGACAGGGGAACCAATCAAAACGCTGAACGGAGAATATAGAACACTAGTTTTATGATGGCAACAAAAAATACCAACACAGGCATTGGATATCTCAAGGAACAACGAGCAAACTAACCAACTTAAGAATTGCGACGACAACACGAACAGGTATCCGATGTATCCGCAAACGATAGATGAAAGGGAACCTTACCATCTACGCAACCCAACCTAATATAATCACCCAATCGGTTAAGAGAAGAATTCTCTAACCATACAACTATCCTCAACAGGATCTCACATCACATCTACACTACCATCTACACAACTATCCAAACTTACATCCTTACATAATACATACAAGCAACAATGATCAATGCAATCAAAGTCACAAAGGTTTTCCACGAGTGTGACACCTTTATAATTATGTTCGCGACCATAATTATAATTGCACCTTTTGCACACGCGTACTTACTTCCAAGACCACACCTCTTAATGATAACACACATCTACCACATAGCACTTAATAATAATCCAAATATAACTCAAACATGATAATCCACCTAACGAAACATAAAATCCCAATCGACCAAACGAAACAGAAGTCACATCGTGACCCAAAATATAAAATCAATCCTCGATTATAGCAACGCATCGAGGTAGAAAACGAAATAAACTTATGTTGGGCCTCGCTTGGGTTTGACTTTTCTCTCTCAAAAGTCACCCAACTCCGCGGGTCCAGTGAGGTGAACAATAACAAAGGGATATATACTATTAGATTCCCATAATGAAAAAGTATATATTTCATATTATATAGTAGTAATTCAAAAATAAAAGAAATTTCAAAGCTTTTAGGTACCAGGAACATACGGTAAAATACGTACAACTAACAAACACCTATTCCCTAAAATGCACTATATGAAGGGGAACCCTTAAGCTAAAAGTCTAGGCTCAACCACCTAGTTCTCTATAACCACAGGCTCTGATACCAATCTGTCACACCCCGCCAAGGCGGAAACGCGAGGCGTAAACAAGAATAGATATCATCACAACACATGGTGTCTATATAGAGAATACTAAAATGCATACAATAAAGTAAAGTATAGACACAAAGTGTCATAACAATACCTATAACTAACCAAAACATAAAAGGCGTCTTTATTGATGAAAAAGAGGTCTCGTCAATAAATGACATGCAAAAACATAATCCAAACAATTCATGCAAACGCATTTATTCAAACAGAAAGCATAAATAACTCCAAGCATCCTACGGTCTCTTCTAGCCACTTCGCTCTATCTTAACACCATTAAGCTCACCTGAAAATGATGCTTAAAAACGTCAACACAACGGTTGGTGAGAGTCATAGGTTTAAGACTCACATTATAAACCTTTCAAAACCAATTACTGCGATTATCAAAACAATATAGGACAATTATGCAACATATGAACTTATGCTAACATGCAATCCACATACTAGGTAGGAACGTTACCCCCGATCCATTTCAACAACCTAGGTAGGAACGTTACCCCGATCCATTTCAACAACTGGGTAGGAACGTTACCCCCGATCCATTTCAACAACTGGGTAGGAACGTTACCCCCGATCCCATATGTCACTTACGCACCTAAAAGTCTACCAGCTGGAGCTTATACTTAGGCCTGGACCAACAATACTGGGTAGGCGTACCCCTCCGATCCCAATTCACTATTATTGAGTAGGCGTACTCCCCGATCCCAAATCAATAACACTTGACATGTCAATATAGAACATGCAAGTAAACCACATTCAACATGCAACAATAAGTCATATAGCAATCACATAATTCACACTGAAAGCAAAACACATAATCACAGCAATTCAAAACATTTAGCATCATTTCCATCCCAATGTAAAAACATTTAAAAGTGGGACTATGAAACTCACCTTTGCTTAGCTCTCAAAAACTTCCAACAAGGCTTCACAAATAACTAGCACAAATCTAAGCAACAAAATACCTCGTGTTACACGCTACTAAGCCGAAAGCTTAATGTACATGTAACATTCATATGATGGATGTCTAAGATGTTTTATTAACCCCATGGGTCACCTTGACACCATACCCAACCTTAACCACTTCATTAACAAGTTTCACTAGTTTATCACAATTCGTACCAAACTGCATAATTTTGACGTGACTTATCGCATTCAAAGAACACTACTTAATGACATCACAAATTCAAACAATAAACACCTATGTTCATGTGATATATTAACTACCTGGTGACTCCCAGAAAGCCAATTACATACACAAGTATCCCTAAAAAAATCAAACTTCAAACATCTCAATTCGAGTCCCCTGAATTATTTTTTTGGGGCGGGTTTAAACTAAAAAAGATTTATTCTTAAAAATCATACTTTAGACTTCAAATAATTAATTTCCTTTGGTGGGATCATTAATAGAGACATAAGGACATCCCCACGAATCTTGTTTGAATATTAAATACCTTCCACTACTTTAATTCATGAAACCTATGGGGTTTGAAAGTAGACTCTCTGTAGATAATTTTAGGCTTTTGAAAATCATTAAAAGCTATCCGGATGATCAAGTTATGACCCTCGCAAGATGACCCTTCTAAACTGCCAACAATTTAACTCCGAATTTACTAACCTAAAACCCTAATTACACATGATTAACTTCATTAACAATATAGATAACGATTTTAAAAGATAAAAACCCTAAATATATAAATCTTTCAGAGCCAAATCCATCATATTTAATTATTACATGTGTTATTAATTTTAATATAACAAGAATTGATAAATTAACTAGAATTGATCAAAGATTAGAAAATTTACCTTAGAAAAGATCTCTAAAATTTTTCTCTTCTTTTCTCCTCTTGAAACCGATCGAACTAATGGGGAGAGGGTTTTTGGGGATTTAATTTTTATTTATAGGCTGACTAAGAAGTTTTAGATAATTCCTAATTGGAATTTGTTTCCAACTAAAACTCCTTTTCTTTTTTTTCTTTTTCCTTATTTTTTTCTAAAATTCGTTTTTACTATTCATGGGTAAAAAAAAATTTCTTTTCTTTGATTAATTAATTAATTATCTTTATACCTTAAGTTTTATAAAAACCTAAACTAATTTGTTAAACCATTTTACTTGAAAACTACTTTCTAAAAATAACTTTTCATTTCCAAATTTACTTTCTAAAAATAGAAAGTCTTCCAAAAACTCTCATATTTTAACAACTTATTTCTTCAAAAATGACTCACATCTATTTTAATGCCAGTACCTAAATATCCACATATTAACCAAAACAATTCTCTCAAAATACCCAATCAATTCCATCATCAATATAAGTGACTAAAATGAAATTTCTCCATCAAATTTCCCTTAACTTAACCTCTAAAACCTAAACTTATCATTAATTACTAACACAAAAATACCTATATGTATAATTACTTACACAATCAACGCAAGAAATACATCTTAGTCATCGTTGATGATTATTCTAGGTTTACTTGGGTTAAGTTTTTGAGATCGAAAGATGAAACCCCAGAGTTTATCATCAAATTCTAGAAGCAAATACAAGCCGATCTCAACAAAACTATCAGATACATCCGTACCGATAATGGCACAAAATTTGCCAATAAATATTTGACTAAATATTATGAACGTGTCGGCATTTTCACCAAAAAAACGATTCCAAAGACTCCACAGCAGAATGGCATTGTCGAAAGACGGAACCGTACACTTGTTGAGGCTGTTCGAACAATGCTGATATTTTCCAAGGCCCCGCTGTTTCTATGGGCAGAAGCTGTTGCTACTGCTTGTTACACCCAAAACTGATCCCTTATTCACACTTGTCATAACAAAACCCTATATGAGCTGGTGCATGATAAGAAGTCTGATCTTACTTTTTTCCGAGTCTTTGGTGCTCTTTGTACCCTACAAATAACAGCGAAGATCTTGGAAAATTACAACCAACAGCTGATATTGGAATTTTCGTTGGTTATGCACCAAGCAGGAAGGGTTATAGAATCTACAACAAGAGAACCCGACGAATCATGGAAACTATTCACGTTCAATTCGATGAGCTGTCTAAGCTAATGGCTCCTGTGCAACACAGTACAGGACCCGCACCTACGTTTCTGACACCTAGACAGATAAGTTCAGGGCTCGTACCCAATCCAGTCCCTGCAGCACCTTATGTACCCCCAACAAATAAAGATATGGTGATCTTATTCCAACCGATGTTTGATGAATACCTAGAACCACTACATGTTAATAGACCGGTTTCTCCTGCTCCTGCAGTTCCAGTTCCAGTCAATTTAGCTGGTACACCTTCTTATACTACCATTGATCAAGATGCACATTCTCCAAGTCATTCACCATCATCTTCGGCATTACAATCTCCAAGTTCACATCAAGGTGTTGCTGTTGGATCTCCTATCATTAAAGACAATCCTTTTGCTCTTGTTGACAATAATCCCTTCGTAAATGTGTTTGCTCTGGAACCTAGTTTTAAAGCATCACCATC
>BQNB010083908.1:0-15130 GCA_026074375.1 Tanacetum coccineum | reverse complement strand
CGCTTATTAATCGTGACTTGCAGACTTAGGCTTGCCTAGTGGACTTTTGCTGTCTTACGAAAGCGTCCTCTAGAAGCCCTTCGTCCGTCTTGCTGCCTCTGAACCATTGCCAATTGGTCTGGGCTTAGTTGGGCATTGTGATTATTTTGTTGGGCTTGAGCCCTTATGCATGACTTATGTAGTTCAGGCTCAGTAGGCCTGCTATACGTATTATACGTCATCAAGTCCCCCCAGTCTAGTATGTCTATTATGTGCGATGTTTTAGCATGCGGTAGATGTTACTAGACTCATGGTCTGGCATACTTCTATTCTTGCGTCTTTCGTGACTACTCATTTATCCGTGACGTTCCGTAATACATGTTAGTTGAAACGTGGGTGACGTGGTCTTTTCGTGATCTTTCATCTTCTGACTGAGTGAACAAGAAGGGTGCACTTGGTCCTTTGTCACCTCGGGTATTGGCTTCACTACTGAAGAAGTAGGAATTGGAGGTCCTTGATATGCAACACCGCTTCGGGTAGTGATACCCTTTAAGTCTTCTCTAGGGTTAGTAACTGTGTTACCAGGGAGTGTCCCTGACCCTGAAGTAGAAGCGGTATTGGCAGTTACAAACTTAGCCAACATATCAGTCAGATTTGCCATTTGATTATTCAATTTGTTTGTTTCGATTTGCATGCTCTGACCCTGGTTTTGGAGGTTATTTTGCATGTTTCTCATGATAGCATCATTAGCCTTGACGTAGTTGTCAAAATCGTTCTTGGTGACACTGTGTGTCTGAGGAACGGGGGCTTGATAAGCTGGAGACTGATTAACCTGGGGTCTATGAAGTTGATTCTGACTGAAATTGGACTGGTTAAAATTTCCACCTCTGTTTTGGTTGAAATTGCTCTCCCGGTTTTGGTTAAAGTTATTCCCCCGATTGAAATTGTTAGCATTATTAGCTTGAGAGTTCTGAACGGGTGGAAAACCTGGAGGTCTAATATGATTTGAAACCATTTGAGGTCGGAAATTGGAGCTTACTTGGTTGTAATTAGCTGCAGCGGCTTGTGACACATACTCAGAAATGTTGTCCCGATAAACGTTGCCATGAGTGGCTGGACAGTTTTGGTGAGAATGGGCACCACCGCAAGTAACACAACTTAGCTCAACTGCTTTGACAGGTGCAGGAGCTGGAGCTGGAGCAGAAGCTTGGTTCTTCTTGTCTAAGAGCAATGCTCGGACAATATCCTTAAGTTCAGCAACATCAGATGAAACAGCTTGGGTGGAAGAGTTCGTACTTACCTTGGCAACAACTGCCTTAGCTCGTGTTTGACGAACTTTGGACTTGCTCTCGATGATTTTTAAACATTCGCGAGGCATTTTGTCCAAAAAGTTTCCACCTGCTGCGGAGTTCAATGAATCTTGATCATTAATGTTCAAAGCATTATAGAATGTATCAAGTTGATGCAATTCTGAGAATCCATGGTGTGGACATGCCCTAAGTAGATCATTGAAACGATCCCAAGCCTCATAAAACGATTCATCGAACCTTTGCTGAAATCTGGTGATCTCATTGCGAAGATTCGTCGTTTTAGAGGGAGGGAAAAACTGGTTGATGAATTTGGATACAAGATCGTCCCAAGTTTGAATAGATCGAGGGGGTTCTTTTTCTAGCCATATTCGGGCTGCTCCCTCGATAGAGAATGGAAAAAGCATAAGCTTAATCGTAGCAATTGGAACATTGGGGACCCTCATTGTGGAGGTGATCTTGTTGAAGTAACGGATATGAGCATGCGGGTCTTCTTTGTCATGACCGAAGAACTGTTTGTTCTGGACAAGATTGATTAACCCATGCCTCAGCTCGAAATTGTTTGCCACAATTTCAGGAATAAGGATTGCGTCCTCGTACCCCTCGGTGGGTGCTTGGAGCAATTGAGCCATAGTTCGAGTGTCTGCCATTGGCTCTACGGGAGGATCTTCCTGAAATGGGTATTCTATACGAAGAGGTTCGATAACAACTGGCGGTTCTTCTGGTGGAGGAGGATGCTGCTCACGGGACTGAGATCGAGTGCGCATGCACAAAATGGAAAAAAAAAGAAGTTACACTAATTTTTTTTTTTTTTTGGATTTTTGGATTTAAAATATATTCACAATCTATTTTAAACGGACAAGAGATAGACAACTTAAGCCAAATAATCGATCTTACTTCACGGTAGCTCTCAGAATGAAAAACGCACAGGTGAGCGGAGGAGTAGGAATAGCGCGAAAGCTTATTCTCCTTTTGGGTCGTAGGTAGTTCCTAGGAACAAACCATCCTTTAAACCCAATTTTTAGTTTGTCAATCAGTAATGAGGTGAGCCGTATATCGTAAGTGACACAGAAGGCAATGTTTTAAATCTTTAGTTCGATTGGGAACTCAGTAGTTCACCGGAACTTAATTGTGATAATACCTCAGTGGAGAATATTATATTTTGGTATTTTTACCAATTACGTGAATTTTTAATTTTTTATGAGACAATTTTTTATATTTGATTTTTTTGATTTTTTAATTTTTATATGATATGTATTTATAAAAAGAAAAGAAAAATATTTTTGTGTTTTTTAATTATGATTATCTAAATATAAGACCAAGTTCGGAATCAAGTTGGATAAAAATCGTAGCAAAAGCAACCCCTTCAGGCTTTGCGGCGCAAAAATTGATTGCGATAATGTATATATATAAAATACTAGGCAAATCCAAACTCTTTACCCTTGACAAAGGGAAAAAGTCAAGACTACAGAAATAAAATATATGAGAATCAATGATAAAAAGATTCCGGAAGAGATATTCCCGGGTCGTATGTCCCAACGAGGCTGCAATTGAAATTTATCCTGGTTTGATGAGAAATTGACTGATGGAGAATATATGATATGAACACTGATATAATTACAACTAAAATTAATTAAATAAAATTAATTTAATTACGGAAAACAAATATAGGAAAATAGGGATCTTAAAAACTACGGAAACAAAAGTAGTTATAGTGAAATACTAATATTATATTCCTAAATTAATACGGGAACAGAATCAGGTATCGGAATTAAATATTTAAAAATAAGAAAATAATGCTAAATTAAATTAAAATTCCAAATTAAATTCTAATTAACTTAACTTGAAAAAAATAAGAATAAACTAATATGGGAGGTCGTTTGAATACTAACGAAATGAAACGGTAAGCACGGTTAAAACGGTGTCTCTAAAACTGAAATTTAAGAAAAATTAAGCCTACACTAAATTTTATATTTTTCCTAGACACTAAATGACAAAAGAAAATTTTGTAAAAAAGAAATATATTTTTTTTTTCTTTTTTGGATTTTTTATGAATTTTTAAAGATTAAATACTAATTAAAACTAAGTAAATAGAAAAAGACAAAAAATAAAAGTTATAAAAATTCTAAAAAAATAAAATTAAATAAAGAAAAAGTTAACAATTCTAAAAATATGAAAATGCCCAAATTTTACTGTTTATAATTAAAGTAATTAAACTAATTAAATTTTAACCTAATTTAATTATTTAAATTAAATAAACTAACTGCTGTTTACTTTAGGGACTAACAGTGAAAAGGGAACAAGGACAAACGGGCGTATCATCCACTAGGGTAAACAGGGCTAACTAACCACAGGGACTAACAATGTTAACAAGAAAAGTCAAAATTACACAAATGGTCCCTGAAGTGGACCCCGATTGCAAGGTGGGTCCAAAGTGCTTATTGGCCAAAACTTATAAAAGCAAAGTTAAAGAGGGGCTTATGGGGCACAATTTTCATAATAAGCACATAAGCTGAATCTCAAAGAATAAGCCAGAAGTGTGAGCTTTTGGGGCTGCAAAAGCTAAATAAGCTTTTTAGCTTATTTTTCTTTCTTTTTGGGGTTTAAGCCAACAAATAAGCTAGAAAACTATAGGGGACAGATAATAAGGCTAAGGGAGAATCCTAAATAAGCTATTGTTATCTAAATAAGCCCTAAAATAAGCTAATATGCAAATAAGCTATATCTAACAGTTTTATAAAAAGAGAAAAAGGTGAACTTTAAGGCTATATTAAGCTATATAAATAAGCTATCTAATAGAAATAAGCTGCTGAACCTAAAAGAACTACTTATAAGCTATGCTAAAAGGCACTAAGAACCTATAGCTTAATATAAAATAAGCTAGAAAAGGGGGCTTAGTTTTGGTGCTCAGCACCAGGGGAGGTACAAACAGTGGCCAAGGGGCTTATTTGGGCTTATGCAATAAGCTCATATGAGCTTTTTAGCCACCACAAAGCACAAACAGATAAAGAGGGTTCTCCAATGAGCTTATTTTCAAAACTTGGGGGCCTAAAAAACAATAAAAGCTGCTGAATTTTGGGCTTAAAAATGGAGATTCTCAAATTAATTCAAAACACAAACACTTGGCTTATTATCAACTTGGTGACTTTAAAGGACAGAACAAGGCTTGGTACATTGGCTAGAAATACTCAAAATGGCACAAATAAGGTATGCTTAAGCTGCATAAGCAGCTTAAGTGGTTTAGCTAGAGTTGGGCTTATTCAAGGTTTTGACAGAAAACAAAAAGAGGACCATAAAACTTGTTTTCTAACTAAGACATGGTGATTTAGAGGCTAACAACCTCACACACTCAGCCAAAGTTGGCTGAGTGAGCTTGACCCATAACCAACTCATTATGACCCATTTTGGGTCTAAACCAAACACCCCCTTAAATATATAAAAGAGCTTGTAAACTGTTTTTTAGTTAAGAACAGGCTTAGAAAAGGTGATTACAAGTAATGGTTATCCATTTTAACACATTCTTATACAAGTTAAACAGAATTAAAGAGATAATATGAGACTTTAAATTCCAACAGTGGTAGTAGCAATTTTCCAAAAGAAAACTCTCAAACTTTGATTAAAATTTGAAACTTACAACATAAACTCTTAAAACATGACTGAATTACATTAATTTCTAAAAAGACTTAATAAAAATTTAACTAAAAGTAAAAACAGGGTGTGGCGACTTTGACTTGCTCTTCTCCTTTTTATAGCAGCCCTCTTCCTTCTCTTTGTCTTGGGTTGTGATTCTTGTGAAGTTCAATGCAATCCTGAGCAAATCCTAGCCTTCCCTTTGTCTTCTTTTGATCTTAGCCATTGATGGGGGGTACGGGGTTGAGTGTTTGTGCCAGGGAGAGGGATATAGGGGCAGGGTAAGGTGGGAAAAGGTGAGGGGTGAGCTGGAAAGGTACTTTGGGAGAGTGGTATTGCAAGAAAACGTGGGGAAAGGCTGTATGGTTTTTGGCGGGTACGGGGGGTGGGTTGCAGGGTTTAAACGCGAACAATGGGGAAGAGGCACAAATGGTCCCTCAACTCTTTCTCTCTTTTCATTTTCTATTTCAGCCTTTTTTAGTTATAAAGGGAGTTTGGAAAGTGGCAGTTTAGGCCCCTCTGGTTTTATAACAAAAAGAGTAAAAAGGGTTTTGGCAATTTACATAAATGGTCCCTCTAGTTTATTAACAAAAGAATAAAAGAGGGTTTTGGTTAATTGCAATTTCAACCCTTGTGTTTTATTTAAACCATTTTTCTTTACAAAAACATCTTTCAAACATGGCACTTTTGGCCCCTAAAGTTTTATTTTTTCATTTTTAATTATAAAACAAAGTTTTAAAATTTACATTTTGGGTCCTTGTGTTTTATAAAAAGAGTATTGTGGGCTTGGGTTTGTATTGGGCCCACTGGGTTTGGGTTTGGGCCCAATAAGGTTTAGGGTTGGTTATTGGGCTTTTTCAAGCCCAATAAGGTTATTGAGTGGGTTTTGTGTGTACAATGGCTGAGATTGGCTGTAACTGGGCTAGGATTGGGTCTTCAAAGTCTTCACAGTCTTTGTAGATATACTATTGGGCTTTCCCGGCCCATCAGATGGGTTAAGATTGCATCCAACAGTATTCTTCAGTTCCGGCTCCGGTTTGACTGCTGATTCTTCAGTATTGACTCTGACTTTGGCATTTTTGGACTTTGGCCTTGATTTTGCACAGTCTTTTCCATTCCATGCTCAGTTTTGTCATTTTGGCTTGGTTTTCTGTCTTTTTGTTTATATCCACTTCCTGCACAATACAAATGCAAAACAAACATATATTTGGCAGTTTTTGTCTGTTTTTGGTCATTTAAGCTCGTTTTTAGAGGTAAAAGATATGTGTAATTAGACCTTATCAATCACCAACATTGAAATGGGTTTTTGATCTTAGAGGCGTGTAGCTTTTTGTCCCTCTCTTTAGTATATCAATGAAATTCTCATAAGCATGATCACGAAGCTCATTAAGTTCATTAAGTTGAAGCTTCCGATGATCGCCCGCAGTTTGAAGATCAAAATTAGCATATTTTAAAGCCCAATATGCTTTATGCTCTAACTCAATAGGTAAATGGAAAGTCTTTCCGTACACTAACTTGTAAGGCGTACAACCAATCGGTGTCTTAAAAAGCGGTACGAAATGCCATAAAGCGTCATCTGTTTGTTGACTCATGAGCCACGGTTGTCTCCTAACCTGTCCTTTCTAGAATACGTTCATACCATGATTAGAACCTCCACTTGACAGCTCGTTTGAGGGTGATAAGTGGTAGCAAGACGATGAGTGACCCATACTTAGACATTACTTTAGTAAATTTGATCATTACAAAAATAGGTCCCACGATCGCTTATAATAGCTCTAGGAGTTTCGAATCTGGCGAAAAGAGATTTCATTAAGTACAACTCGAGCATCATTTGTGGGGAGCGCCTTTGCTTCCACCCATTTCAAAAGATAGTCAACGGCTACGAGGATGTAATTTATTTCTATGTGAAGGACGATAAAGGTGGATTTTTCCCATAAAAAATCGATACTCATACAATCAAAGATTTCAAAACTTGCATTGATTTTAAGGCATCCTTATCTGCGTTGTGAAATTTTGCCTTGTCTTGGGGAACGTATCACAGATTTAGATCATAGTTATGGGCTTCTCGATTTTGGTCGGCCAAAAGAAACCGGCATCAAATACTTTTCGAGCGGTGAGATTGGCACTATGATGGCCCCCGGTGGGTCCTTCATGACAAGCTTTGAGGATATCATTAGCTTCTTGCCCATGCACACACCTTCGAATGATTTGATCCGCACATATACGAAAAAGATAGGGATCGTCCCAAAAGTAATTTTTAACGTCCTTGAAAAACTTCTTCTTTTGTTGAGTCGTCATTCCTTTGATGATAAAATTCCCCGCATGGAAATTTGCATAGTCCGCAAACCATGGGGTATTTTGACTAGAAATTTTACCAAGAGTCTCTAAAGGAAAATTTTCATTTATGTCTTTATTTTCTAACACATCCTTATGAGGATTCTCAAGTCTAGATAAATGATCGGCCGCGAGGTTCTCACTTCCTTTTTTTATCACGGATGGTGATATCAAATTCTTGTAGGAGGAGCACCCACCGGAGCAACCTCGGCTTGGCATCTTGTTTATTCATAAGGTACTTTAAAGCCGAGTGATCCGTATACACTATGCTTTTAGATAAGACAAGATATGGCCGAAACTTTTCAAAAGCATACACTACGGCAAGCATTTCTTTCTCCGTCGTAGTGTAATGAATTTGAGCTTCGGTCATCGTCTTACTAGCATAATGTGAGGATGAAAAGTGCTTCGTCTTTCGTTGTCCTAAAACCGCACCAATCGCAAAGTCGCTAGCATCACACATAAGTTCGAAAGGTAGGTTCCAATCTGGGACAACTAAGATCGGAGCTTCGGTAAGCTTCTTTTTAAGAGTCTCGAATGCATCAATACAATCCTTAGAAAACACAAACGGTGTTTCCTTCTCAAGAAGATGAGTCATAGGTCTAGCAATTTTGGAAAAGTCTTGGATAAAACGTCGGTAAAAACCCGCATGACCTAGGAAACTCCTAACACCTTTTACGGTAGTCGGGTGAGGGAGCTTAGCGATAACATCGACTTTAGCACGATCGACCTCAATTCTCGACTTTGAAATTTTATGCCCTAACACAATTCCTTCTCTACACATAAAGTAGCACTTCTCCTAATTTAGAACTAAATTCGTGTCTTTACACCTTTTTAGCATCTTTTCTAAATTGGAGAGGCACTTAACTGCAAAACTATCCCCAAAAATCGTGAAAATCATCCATAAACACTTCCATAGTCTTTTCGATCATATCATGGAATATGGCCATCATACACCGTTGGAAAGTACCAGGAGCATTACACAAGCTAAAAGGAATGCGACGGTACGTGAAAGTTCCATACGGACATGTGAAAGTAGTTTTCTCTTGGTCTTGGGTATCTATTGGTATTTTAAAATACCCCGAAAATCCATTTAGAAAACAATAAAACTCATTTTTGGCTAATCTTTCTAACATTTGATCCATAAACGGTAATGGAAAATGATCTTTTCGAGTCGCTTCATTTAATTTCCTATAGTCGATACAAACTCTCCACCCAGGTGACTAAAACGTGTTCAGAATTAATTCATTCTCTCATTAAGCTAAACGGTTGTATTCCACCTTTCTTTGGAACACAATGCACTGGACTAACCCATGGGATGTCGGAGATCGGGTAAATCATGCCGGCATCAAGAAGTTTTAGGACCTCTTTTTTTATTACATCGTGAATTTTTGGGTTAACCCGTCTTTGACTTTGAACCATGGGTTTGTAATCATCCTCTATCAATATTTTGTATGTACAAAAACGAGGGTCAATACCCTTGATGTCGGTAATTTTCCATGCAATGGCCCGTTTATGTGATTTAAGCACTTTTAAGAGAGCTTCCTTTTCATTATCTTTCAACATTTTGCATATTAATCCACTGGTAAATTGTCGTTTCTTTTAAGTATGCCTTGTTCAAATGAGATGGTAAATCTTTTAACTCTAATTCCGGAGGTTCTTCCATTGAGGATTTCGCCTTGATTATTTCTCCTTTCTTTAGGTTCATCGGAGGGAATTGAAACGGGTCATTATTCAATAATTTTTCAATTAAGCAAATATCTCCCTCAGGATCGCAATCGGCATGATCAATTTTACGGTTGAAATCGATTCATCCTGAGATATGCTTCGTTCTCTTCTAAAATGATTCGGAAGTAAGAGGCCTAGAGTCGGCGGTGGGAATTTTCCACCCAAAGTGTATTAGAAACCCTAGCAATTCTGGTAGCATACACCTCACAACCTCATCATGATTGGTCCAATACAGGTTCTACCGACTTTATCATTTGTAGATGAGTATCTCGTAGTATGATTCATAGATTAATGTAGAGGGCATTCATTATCAACTCGAAGGGTTATATCTTCTCCATAAACATCTATTAAGCCAAGACGGTCCTAAAAAGGATCTCCCAAGGCTTATTGAGAGGTACTCTTGTGGATCAGGCATCAAAAATCTACAACCAACAACAGTCATGGTAGGAAAGTGGAACTTTCCCACTTTGTCATAAATATCTTCGGCGAGTCCTTTAGGATGAGTTATGGATTAATCCGCTAACTCAAGAGTCATCCGAGTGGGGGTAAGTTCAGGTAAGGATAACTTTTTCCAAATGGAAAGGGGCATAAGATTTATGCTTGCGCCAAGATCGGCCAAGGCGTGACATACATCCATTCCCGGGAAATTACATGGAATAAGAAACTCGCTGGGATCTTCAAGCTTTTCGGGGAAGCTTTTCGGGGAAGCTTTTTGAGGAGCATCATCGAGCAATTCTCGTTCAACGGTATCTTAGCTAATTCAAGAAATTTTTCCTTATTCATGAGCAAACTCTTAATCGTAGGAGCAAATCTTGGCATCAAAAGTAAAGCATCCACGAAGCTAATGTCAAAGCGCAAATCTTGAAAGATTTGAAAGATCTTCTCCATTTGATTCGAAGCTTTGTCACGGGACTTTTGATTATTACGTCGTGAAGGATACGGAATATTCGGTTTAGGTAAAGTCTTTAGAACACCGGGTTTCGGAATCGGAATAGGGTTAACCGGAGGTAGGATATGAGCGGTACTTCCTTGAAAATTTGTTTGCTCCTTATCTGTTGACTCCTTGGTTTCTTGTTTCACTACCTTTTTAGGAGAAGGATTAGTAGGAATCGAGGGTCCCTCGTAAGCAACACCACTTCGAGTAGTGATCGCTTTCATCTCACCTTGGGTTGTGGAATGCGTATTAATCGGAAGTGTACCCAAAGTTGAGCTTGGTTTTGAAAAGAATCCACCAATTAAACATATTTTGCAAGTAGTTTGAAAAACATTTTGTTGATTCATCAAGACGGCTTGTTGAGTCTTCATCGTGTTTTGAATTTCATTCTTAAAGTCTCCTTTCAACGAGTTGATTTGATTTTGCATGTTTCTCATCATTTGATCATTAGTTCTCTTGTAACTTGAAAACTCATTTGAAAACTCTTGTTGAACTTGATTTATTAGGACTTTGAAAAGGTTGGTTTTGAAATCCTTGATTTGAAAATTTAGCAGCATGATTATTTTGAGCTTGAAAACCTTGATTTCCATGAAAATTGTTTCCCGATTAAATTATTCCCTTGACTTGATTATTATTATACCTATTATGTACTATTGTTTGCACGGAGCAAATCCGAGTGGTGCCATTTGGTTACTAACACGATTTGAAGGGTTAACTTGATTGTAAGTACCCGTTGCCGCACAAACACTAGATTGATTGTTATCGGTATCTAGGGACAATATGTACAGCATGAGGACCCACTACAAGTAACACATGTTTCCTCACCGCTTTAAAACGGAGTAGGAGTGACAACTTTTTTAGAAATAATTTCAACTAAGGTCGAAAGTTGGTCCGCAAGCTTATCAATTCTTTCATCCGTTTTACTAACACTTTCCCTAGAAGTCGTATTCATCCTAGAAACATTTGATTTATTACGTGAATAACGAACTTTTGATTTATTCTCAATTATGTCAAAGCCTTCTCTTGTCGTCTTACTCAAATGATTTTCACCAGCCGCTGGCACTTTAGGAGTCTTGATCAATTCTCGTTTAAAACCGGTTATAGAAAGGTATCAATAATGTTAACTTAGTAAAAATCCGTGGTGCGGACAAGCTCTAAATTTGGGTTAACTCCGTAAATCCGTGGTGGGGACATGCTCTAAGCATTTCCTTAAATCGTTCCCATGCCTCTCCAAATGTCTCCTCGAATTTTTGAGTAAATCGAGAGATTTCATTTTTGAGGTGGGTGGTCTTCGAGGGAGGAAAAAATTGATTCACGAATTTGTTTACGAGATCGTCCCAAGTCAAGATAGAATTAGGAGGTTCTTTATCGTACCAAACTCTAGCGGCCCCCTCGAGTGAATATGGAAACATCATGAGTTTAATCACATCATTCGGCACATCCCTAAATTTCAAAGTCGAGGTAATCCTTTTGAAATTGTTAATATGAGTATGGGGATTTTCCCTCTCAAATCCATGAAATGGGTTAGCTTGAACCAATTGTAGCAAATTCGTCTTAATTTCAAAATGGTCCGCATTAATTTCCGGTATGACGATAGCTTCTCCATACCCTTCCGTGGGTGCTTGAAGTAGTTCCTCCATTGTTCGATTATCCGCCATTGGTGCAACTTCAACGATAGTACGAAGCTCGGGTTCGACTATGTTTGGAGCACGTCGTCTATTTCGACGTCTCGGAATGGTTACGGGTGAATTATTTGGATAATAGGAATTTCTAGTGCGCATGCACTACAAATAAAACCGATAAAACAAACGAAGAGAAATATATACAAAAAATATTTTTATTTCACCGAATAATCAACAAACTTAGGGTAACTCCCTTAAGTGAAACTCGCAAGCAAGCGGGGGACGTAGTGGGAGCGAATCGCCTTAAAAACGTTTGTCCCTTCGGGTCATAGTTCCTTGGAACAACCCTCCTTATACCCACCTTATAGCTTATTTCACAAAAGAGGTGCGCCTTTTTCGTAAGTGACACAAGACGGTTATTTTTGTTGTTTTTCGATTTTTTTTGGTATTTTTGATTACTTGCTATATATTCACAAAAATTTGAGAAAATAAAAATATTTTTGTATATATTTTTTTAGAAAAATATTCACAAACGGGAATTATAACTTCACGGGGAAGGGTCTTCAAATACTAATCTTCAAACGGAAACACAAAAATCGCTACACACTTCCCCGGCAACGGCGCTAAAAATTAATTTTTGTCCAACCTACACACACAAACAAGTATGTGTAATTAAGAGGCAAATACAATTATAGTATAGTAGTATACGTATTCCAAAAGATTTAAGAAGATTGCTTTTGACCAAAGCAATCCCTAAAATCTCCCAGGTCGTTTTCCCTCGACGAAGTGTGAATAGACAATCGATTTAGTTTGTGATCGCGCAAGTGAATAATTCAAAGATTTGATTTGTTTTCCTATTTCTACACATCAAAACACATAAAGCATGCAAAGAAGAATTAACGACTAAGCAAGTAAGAAATTTAACACAAAAAACACTAACGGGAATAATAAAAACGTGACGAATAAGCAAGTATAATAAAATTAAGCCCTACGAACGAAAATTTAATTCCTAAACCTTCTAACTATTAAAAGAAAATTTTCAGAAAAAAGAAATTTATTTTTCTGATTTTTATTTATTTTTTTATGATTTTTTAAAGTTTTTAATCTAATAAAATTCAAGAAAAATTCTAAAGTTAAAATTAAAAATCTAAGAAAAATCCTAAAAGTAGCTTAAGCTGTAAAGAATGCAGGAAAATTAAAAAAGTTAGAAGTAGCTTAAATAAATAAGCCAGAAAAGCCAGAATTAGCACTCGAAGTGCTTATTTTTAAATAACGCTAAAATGTGTTAAAAGTATATTGAATGCACCTTTGGACGTAAAAGTCCCAAGGGCGCAGTTGGTTTGGTGTGTGTGTATAAAAATGTTGGGGTTAAGGTTGAGGTCAAAGGTTCGAGCCCTGCTCACCCTTGGCAACCCTATACCCTAACATTTTTTTCCTTTTTGCAAAACTTTTTAATCAAACTTTTAAAACAGCTTATAACAAGCAAATTTTATAAAAGAAACTTTTTGGGAAACTTAAGCAATAAGTAAGATATCGAGCTTAAAAGTCACAGTTTACACTTAGAAGGATTTTTAGTGTTTTGCACAAAACTTAAGAAACAAATAAGCTTGAATAAGCTCAAACACAATCAAATAAGCTAAAATCACTTTAAAACAAACCTAATAAGCACAACTAAACAACATTTAATCAAAACAATAAGCCATAAGATGAAATTAGCACAAAAGCACTTTTGCTCAAAACAGTTTTCAAAACAGAAAACAAGGCAACATTGAGCTTATTTTTCAGCAAGCAAACAGAACCTTATGGCTTATTGACTTGAAAATCTTAAGAGATTAAGCTAAAAACTACTTAAATCAACAATCAAAAATTATTTTGAAAATCAAATAAGCAAGGAAAAGGCTAATTGAAAAAGCTAATTATGCAGTTTAACTATTTTTTTGGTTTTTATGAAAAGATAAAATATGACTTGCAGGCTTGAAAACATATAAGTAAACAAGCTATAAACCTTAAAATAAGAACTAACCTATCTAGATTAACCTATGAACTAGTTGTGCACTTAATTTCAAAAGCTTAAACTAACTAAAGTTACTTCAAATTTTAGAATGAAAAAGGCTTTTAAACAGCTTAGCTTGCTGATGCAATTGACCAAAACACAAAATCAAATGATGCAGACCTAAAGACTTAGTTTCTATAACTTTTAAACACCTAAAACAAGAGTAAAATACTAGCAAAAGCAACAAGAATAAATCAAAGCACAAAGAGCATAAGAACCTGAGTTTTATGAACTCAGATTTAAGCTAACAACACAAAATCCTTTTAGAACTTGACTAAGCTAAACAACATCCTTAAATCCTTGCCTTAGAAACTTAATTTTGAAGTTTAAAATCAATTTAAAGAACCAAAAGGTTCTTGGCAGTACTAGCTCAAATTAGAACTGCCTTGAACCAAACACCCCTTTAAATTGCTTAAATCCATATTAAGCTTATAAAACTAAGAATTAAGGCTTAAACTGTAAATACCAGATGGTGACCAGCTTATAACAGACCTAATGAACAAATTTTCACAATCAAATAAGCAAAAACAATAAGCTTTTAACTAATGCTACTATTTTAGGATTTTTTTAACTATTTAATATCAATTTTTTTTTGTAAACTATGATTTAAACTAACAATTAAACTAAATAAGCATCAAACAACAATAATAAGCAGAATTAAGCTAATCTAAATAGTAATAAGCACACATTAAATAGTGAAAAGCTAAATGCAAATTTAAGCTATAAAATGATATTTAAGAACTTACAACAGCCTTTGCTCAAACAAGACTTTTATAATTGCCCCAAGAGCTGATCTACTAGCTCCAACTTATCTAGGATAAGCTGGTAGGGTCCTGGAAGCCCATCCAAGTCTGGCTTCCCTTCCAAAAATAAGCTGAGGTATATTTAGGGTGGATTTTGAGTAACAATAAGCCCAGTTAAGCTTTGAGAGCTTAACTGAGTAATTAGCTACCTTATTTAGTTATTATGACAGCTTATTGAGCTTATTTGAGTATCAAAGAGCTTAATTAAACCATAATGCATTTAAGTAAAAACATGAATTAACAATTGAGCAACATTAAAACTAAACTTTATTGATTACTTTTAACTGAATACAAGTTTATGAAAATAAAGTTACATTAATTGGAAATTCAATAAGCTAAAACGACTAATAAGCTAAAAATACACTAAATTATACTTTTCTACCCTTCGATGCTTCAACTGTGTGTGAGAGGCTCCTTTTATAGGCGAGGAGTAAAGCTTATAGGCTCTTGGACGCTCTCCCAACTTCTAATCATAGCCATCTACTCATAACCGCTTTCATCATGACCGTTGAATGCCCTCCACGTATGATTAGCCAATGATTGGCCTTGGGATTGCCAGCGTGGCTCCCAAAGGTGTCATTGCGTGCATCATTATGTTTCTAGAAGGGTTAATAGCACTTAAGTTAGGGTGAATTTGGGTGCAGGGTAAAATTAGGATGGAGGGTGAATAGTAAAAACTATTTTCCCGCCTATTTTCTTTTCTATTTTGTTTGTTTGACCAATGTTTTAAAAAGGGTTGACTT
>BQNB010083907.1:18860-28907 GCA_026074375.1 Tanacetum coccineum | reverse complement strand
CTAAGAATGTGTACTTTTCAATGTCAATAACGATGAATCAGTTGGAGTTTCACACAAATATTATACCCGTTTTACGAAAACATGTGAAGTATTCTAACTTACAGATTAGTGTAATATCACAAGTGATATATCAAACAAAATACCGCATCAAGAAAAAACAAAAAAATACAAAAAAAAACAAAAAAAAAGTTTGTCGAAAATATATGAAAGTGTCCCTCTATTGAAAGATAATTAAATGCTCGTCACGATCGTGTAATTTATGTATCTTAAGGTTTTACGGTTTTTGCGACATGCAATTTTTAAAAAATAGGGATGAAAATGTGTTTTAAAGGACACAAGGTGAGGATTTTTTAACCAATCCACCCAACTAAACGTAGCTTTACATCTATAACGACAAAATTGAATCTTAGATTAATCCCACCATTAGATCAAACCCAAATAAATGATAGAGATTTGTCCCTTAGTATGTAAGAAGAAACTAGTATGCAAATGAACTTTTTATAATACAGAGTTACAGTGGTAACAAAGAGTGAGTGAGTCGGTTATCTTCCCATGGAAGCGGGAAGTTTTGTCCGTTCAATCCCTCCGCTGGTAAAACTAAAACATCATCATCTTCCGCCTTGCCATCGTTCATTTCGCCACTTTGTTAGGGTTTCGGCCAGCTTACAGGTGCTTTTTCCTCTTTCATATGTTTTAGTATATCATACTAGTTGATTAGTTTAATTAACATAAATGAAAAATGAAGGAGGGAATCAAAAGTGGAGGAAGAAGAAGAGAATTGATTAGTGATTGGGTTTCGAATAATGATGATTCCGTTAGGAGCTTGCCTATTTACGTTGGTGGTATCTCTCTTTTAGCTGTTTTATTTAATAGGACTCTTTCCGGCATTGCTCCCGTTGCTGATGCCTCCAGGTCTTCTACTCCTCATTTGTTTTTTTTCTTTTATATTGCTACCGTTTATTAATTAATGCAACCATTTCATTTGGATTATTAACTAATACGACCCACTCATATGTTCTTGTTACTGCCTTCTCACTGCTACAATAACCATTCATTCATATCGCAACTCATTTTCATCTTCTACTATACTATGCAACCCAACCCCTTTGTTTGGCCTTGTGTTATATGACTTGCTCGCCAGTCTATAGGTTCTCGTTCAAAACATTTGTGAGATATCTGGTATCCGAGTGTGTGAAAATTGTTGTTCTAAAAAAAATCTAACTATAACTTTCATACTAGTTGGTCTCACTTTTATAATCTAAAACACATGTATATGTCAGCATTTAACTTGTCTTTCTGATTTCTTTACATTACATGTCCCTTACTTGAATCGAGTATCTCACACATTCTTTCATTTCCTTCTAAAGTATCAGTTTAGATTTGTCTAATACAGCATCATGCTTGTTCCTTGTCTTCTGGCAGTTCTCAGTCCAGAGCTGATTTACTTACAATCGGGTTAGCAGTAACGAATATTCTAGCTGGTCTCGTCTGGCTATCAATTCGACCCAAATCCATATCTGTCGTAAGCTCCGTTTCATTGCTTTAATCACCTTTTATCTTGGTCTCTTCTCTGCTAAACAAATGGCCCACCACTTTGATACATTACTTTTACATGTCTGTTTGTGTGCACGAAACATCAATGTGACAGTAAATTTTATAATTAGGTGCCGCCACGAGGTGTGGAGTGTGAAAGGTTTCATTCTAACGTTCCAGTACGTGTAGCTTCTGAGAGTTAATTGGTAGGGAAACACATCAAACTTTGCCACACAAGTATAATAATTGTTACTGTAAAGGATGCATTATCACATGCTTTTTCTCAGGCGTGGGAATTCATTGTAACGGTGACTTTTGCCTGCAGGTTATCTGGTCGTTGTGTATGCTGGGATTTGTGCTCTCTAAATTAGGTACACTTCTTCAAATGAAGGTGGTAAACCCACGGTTGTAGATTCCAGTCAGTTGATGCAAGGCTCAATCTATCAAGGTGTTGTTATGTCTGGATCACGTAAGACACACATGATGATACTCATAATACATGCCAATTTATAATTTCTTTATAAATAATGTGATTTAAGGAATTTAACAATATTGACAGATAGCTACTTGGAAAACTTGTCACTTTATCCTAGAAAATCTCAACTGCCATTTCTCCCTTCAAATATACAAGTGTGTCATAGTTACTGGTTCAGATGCTTGCAATTCAAGTATCATATACATGATTTACATACCCGAAAATAAATGAAACGCGTGTCATGTCGAGGCTTCAGAATAGGAGAGTGATCACTAATATTGATTGTTATAATTGCAACTTGGTTACTTTGTGCAAGGATGTGAAAACTTAACTGAAGCATAAGTTGTGTCAAAATTATATATTCCATCTGCAAATCAACATACAGGCTGTCATCTTGCAACCACTTGGAGATAAAGGAATTGCAATACTTGGGGGTGACACCATCCGTGGCTTCACAACATCCGATCAGGTGTGCATTCGCCTTTATTACAGTCAGCTATATGTGTTGTTACCTTAATCCATTGAAATGGGTCAAGAATTAAAAACCCCAGTAACTTGTCACATTTGACTCGACACAAAGGTTAAGAAAATGTTTTGACCAACTGTTGTTTATCTAAACCTTCAACCATTTTGTGATGTTTATCATCCAATGACATACTCCGCACTAGAGAGGAACGTGGTGGTTTGTTTTAACTTTTATTTGATGCTTATCTTCCAATGATTTCTTTTACTTGCATCTGCAGGCATGGATCACTCTAATAGGAGAGAAGCTGGATGCCACGCTTTCTAAGCATATGATCAGCGTCCCTCTGTCAAGATAAAAATGTTTTTAGCTGAGATCCCCAACCAATGTAAGTTTCCACATATAGTAATATTTTTGTAAGCTACATCTAAAGCTTATTAGATTATCAAGATATAGCACTTAACAATCCTCAAAGTTGTATAATACTCCCTCCGTCCCATATTAAGTGTCCATTTTTGACTTTTTGAATTCTTTTTTCATAAACTTTGACCGTAAATATTTTTCTTTATGTTATATAATGCTTACTGAAAATTATACAATGAAAAATATTATTCGAAACTCTTTCCATCCATTCATATATATTTGCTTTGAGTATCATATAACATAAAGAAGAAATATTTAAGGTCAAAGTTGAAAGAAAAAAACTTAAAAAGTCAAAAACTGGGACACTTAATATGGACGGAGGGAGTATCTATTTGTATTTTCATGTTATTAGGAACAACATGCAGACATTGAATGATACCACAGAATACCTTTAGTAGATATATTGAATTAACTGATCGACTGAGGTTGGAATACAATCAGATAAAGCACATAACATTCCTCAAACAACATGTGTGACTTAGTATAGTATACTACATTATCAGTATTTCTATATGCAACTTTTATAATTATAACTATCTTACAGCTCTGCAACTTTTTTTTCAGTTTTGGAAAAGATACTTGCCATTTATGTTTCAGAAGATTTTTCATTACAATATGAATCAAAATTTACTTGTATGTATTGCTCCAGCAATAATGTACAAGACATTACTGTAGTAATTTGATTATGTTAATGGGGCTTTTTAGTTTTTGTATTGGGTATATAACGTTGCATTCCATTTTGTGGCAGATGGTAGTGTGACATGATTACTGTTATATTGATATCGAAATAAACTTAGCAGTATGTTGGCTTTTGTTTCGCGGGCGACGTGTGATATCATGTTTCTCTTGCCACAAAAACGCTTCTACTCTATTACTTAACAAAGTCTGTAGACTGTATAGAAATTCCATCGCTCAAACCTCGGTTTCAAAGTAATCTAGTGACCAACAAATCCTTCAATGAGCACAAGTGAAAGTTTTATTACATGGTCATAAATTTACAGCTGTCTATAAATCGCCTGACCCAATTATACTGCGGCGACAATCCAGTAAATGACACCATAAATGGAACAAAAGAATTTACATGTAAACAAATGAATCTGTATGTGTATATTACTGTATCTGTTGTATGTCTGTATGTCCCAAAGATCTATCCCATGGCAAAATCCCTGTTGAATTATCAGCCAAGTTACCTAAAACAAAGTCTTTTAAACCAGTATCCCAAACCTCACAGAACCGTAGCCTCCAATCAGGTGGTTCAATTGCTTCTGTTCCCAAACCAGGTGCTCGATCTCTTGATCCTTCATTGTGGTTATCTTGCCAGTCAGCTACATAAGTAGCAACCCTTCTGTAGAACTTAGCTCTGAAAGACTCCCACACTTGGTACTTGTAATGATTTATAACAGCAGTTCCTTGATGCACATTGTTGTAACGAAAACCTTTCTTTAAGTGGAAATGGTGCACTACGTTCATTAGGGTCGTGTCGAGTGCCTCCAGCCTGATAATTGATTTGTGCCTTTCGGGACTCTGTAATCTGCAAGTGTACCCTACTGTTACTCCTTGCTTAGGAGGGTGACCTTAAACCCGACGGCCCAAAGCTATGGCAAGATGTTCTCAGCTCTCCAATTGATGAAGACGATGTGTAGTTTGAAACTAGAGTTCTGAGAGAACCACCTCTTGGAAAGTAATAGAACTCGTCAACATCCATGAAAGAAACCCAATTACATTCATCTCTAGCTCTTATAGCACAATGTGAGAACCCAGCTTCTTGAGTCTTGATCCATGGCCAAACATGTCTGCTAACATTGTAACCATCATGATCGAGCTTCTTGATCACCTCCTGAATGTCATCGTCACTGTTGTTATCATAAATAAACCACTTTTCAACTCCTAGCCATGAGTGATAAGTTATCCATTCACTTATCGAATCTGCTTGGTTCCACAACATTGTGCAGACACAAAGCTCGTGTTTCGTTCTCTTTACCTCTAATCCTAAACCTGATATTTTGGCTACGGATGGAACCATAACACGGCGGTTATTTCTTCTTCTAGGCATTGGGATTTGAAAACTAACAGTAACTTGAATCCCCTGAGCTTTTTCCGGGTGCATTTCAAAACTTTCGGCAATACACACCTTACCAACTTCCTGAGCAGGCCGTGAATGCTCTCGAGGTCAGCATGTATTCATCATTCTTCAAACCAAAGTGACAAGTGAATTTGTTTGGGTCAGATTCTTTACCTTGTCTATGACTGATCCCTTTCACAAACACGGCCACCATGTTACCATCCATCACCGCCTCGTACGCCAAATTCTCCCACGAATCCAACCATCCCTCCGCCTTATCAACCACCGCACTTGCTCCTCGGCTCCGTAGAGTCACCACAGACGAGAAGTTTGCAGGTGGGAGCGGACACCGCACGAGCCACCGGATGTCGTTATATTCATCTACAGACAACACACTCCTTAACTCCTCTCGAACATCACCAGAATAATCCGTATCATTACATGTATAAACACATTCCAATCCAGCTCCAGCTCCAACTTCAGTTCCAGCATGTTTGGACAGTAACAACACTAGGATATGATCAGGAAACACAACTCTAGCATCTATCTTAAACAACCGAGTAGAAAATCGCGGGTAAATGGACGTTACAGATGACTCAGGAAGCAGCACAGCAGTGTAAAAAGACGGACGCAAAAGAATAAAGAAGAAAACAAAGAAAGACAAGAAGAAAAGTAGTGATCTTGCTGAAAACAAGTTTATGGTTAAGGAAGGTTTAAGGAAACGTGGTTTTGGCTTCCTACGTTGGTCAGAAGAATCCATGAAAATCAAGTACCTAGTTTGACCTGTTAAGTGTTTTTGAGTTGGTCGACAGTATGTGGGGCAGCTTTCTGGTTGGCCTGTTTTATGTGCAGAAAGAGTATCTCTAGTTTTACTGTCTGCGTTGGTTTTTTGTGTCACTGTTGTTTGTACATATGGCTTTGGTACTTGTTATTAAAGGAAGGAATATTGATCAATTTGAGATGAAGGATGTCTTTTATCGACTGGTTTTCATTTAGACCAAAGTTTTGGAACGTGCAAGTAAACAATTGCTACTTGCCACATGTCCACTTTTTGGTCTGCTTTTCTGGTTTTTATATTCAACTTTGGCGACTCCCTTGAGTCCCTTCCAAAATTTTTCTTTTGTTTAACCATTTGATTGATTGATTACACACATTCTTTGTTTTCCTCATTGTTATTATTTACAAAATACAAATGAATTATTTTGGTGTGTAGTAGGTGTATCTTTTCCTACATCACATTCATATATCAATGGGCACCACTTACTTTTAACCCTGTCGACATGAGTCCAAAATTTGTGTTTTCCAAATTTAATATGTTACGACCGTGTTGCGAACTCATGTCCAAAGGTTGATGGAATATTGTTGCTAGATCAAAATAACGTTTTGTGCGATCATTATTTTTTTTCATTCGACATAACTTTTTTGTCTTATTGGAAAAATGTTTCCAATTTTCTAATAACACAAAACATCCTTTTTAAAATGAAAAAAAAAATGTCAAACGGTGGTCGGTGGGTCTCACTATTATAATAAGACAAAAATATCATGTCGAAATGTCACTTTGGTCTAGCAAAAAATATCCCACCAACTTTTATACACGTCTCGAGAAATCTATGGAATCGTACGATGTAACATTCGCACATGACTAAATTTAAAAGACAATTTTTCTATCCTAAAAGTGAAGCTAAAGTGAAAAATGAGCTAGTTTTAATAATTCATCTAAACTTAAATAGTTTGATACTTTTGACCTGTTAAACGTTATATTTTTCGTTCCGTTTTCTCCGTGTCACAGTTTTATAACATATACAAAATTATAAAAATACAAAAAAAAAATACCACAGAAAAAACGTAAAAAACCAGGGGGGTACAAATGGTGTTTCAGGGGGTACATATAACATAAGCCTAATTATCAAGGTCTAATGTCACATGTTCTTTAAAGCCTTCAGATATACCTAACTCAAACAAACCTATTAAATTTTTATTCGTATAACCAACGATGCTGACTTATTGGTTGTAACATTGGTGAATATGTTTGCCTTGTAGGCATTTTTACCACAATTTTGCACGATGCACGCTATTCTTTTTCTATTGGGTACAAGATTAAATTCTAAACAATCATTCAACTTAACAATAATAATAATCCATGTAATGTGTGATTATTCATTTGCTTATTAACCTTCAAAATGACATGTCATATATGAATATGTCTTGCCATGCATAACGTTAGCCTAAAAGCTACTTTACTAGTCGATCAATAAATTAAAGGTATACTTATTTAACAGTAAGATGTTTTTCTTTCTTTCTTTCTAAATCAATTTGCTTGGTTGATGGATATTAGAACTTGTAAAAGACAAAGGTTTTATTGATATTATTTATTAGTTAGCTTGTACATGTCGACCAAGCCAACATATTATTTTATCGACTAGTGTGTTTTGAAATTTTTAGTTTTAGTTTCTAGAAATTTTAAGGGGGAGTACATATATACCGAGTATAACTTGCATACGTGCATATTTATCGAAAACATGTTTAAACAACATGGAATGAGTTCAAGTAAAATAGTGTGTTAAAGTAAAAAAGGTAGGAGACAATAACCGCCGTTGGATGAATATATCTATAGTTCAATTTACTTGACATTTATGTAAATATTTTGACTTTTTAACGTTAGTAAAAGGAGAAATTTAAGCTAAAAGGGCATTAAAGTCTTTTTAATCATTATGTAAATAGTTGATGCATTGTGTCTGCGCCATTTATGGTTTTTAAAAATTAATTTCTCCATTAAATCATAGGTTGACTTTCATTATCGTCTTTTGATTTTTTCATATCATCCAACATTTCTATCCAGGTTCTCGTTTCTTTTATTCCATTTTTCTGATTCAACTTTTTCAAGGTTCATTATTCCAATTGATCGGTTTGAGAAACAATTATGCCAAAATGACGATGTTGATCGATGATAACAAGATGTTCGATTATGGTAATCATAATATAACCAATTAACCATTGATGAAGATTGTGTTCGACGACATAATATTGATGATGGTGACGATGCAAAATCAATGACGATGCTGTTGGAATTTAACAATCAAGTTAACCAATTTAACTCTTACGAGTACGCAGTGGATAGATCGAGTCTAGTACAAATAATTAACATACATTAAAACACATAAGGAATGTAAAATGGTAAATAGAAACATACCCTTGTAGACACCAGCAAATAAATGAAACTGAGAACAAGAAACGAGTGACTAAATTGTCACCTCTACGAGTGCTCACACAAACACGTAAACAAATACGTCCGGAATGCTAGCCGTGCTTCACGTATACCCAAACACCAAACGTGTACATAGCTTAAAACTCTGGATCCAATACCAAATAAGCCGAAAAACATTTTGTCGAGAATCCTTTGTCACTGAGAACAAAACCTTTGTTGTCTGATATCGTACAACACTGTGTCCGATCTGTTTTGTTGCTTTGTCCGAGAACGATCATGAAACAACCAAAACGAGTTTCAACCCTTGTCACACCTTGAGAAGTTATAAACCAGATAATCAAAAGCTGATATATCACTAGGGGAATCAAGAACATCTTATAAACACTTGTAGATGTTATCTAGAAGATCACAAGTAATAGATTAAAAGCTATGAACCCTAATTAGGGTTTATAGATTTGGTTTGATTAAGGGAAAAGAATGTAGATAATTTCTGTGTTTCTTGAGGTTGTAATTCGTGAGAATGGCCTGGGGTGAGGGCTTTAAATAGCCTCTACAACCCTACTCATGATAAGAGTAAAACTCTTCTCATGATAAGGCTCAAACTCTCCAAACTCAAGTCTTATCACAATTCCATCTTCCATTCTTATCAACAATGAACCTAAACATTCATGGAACCCTTTAGATCCTTCACATGGCCGGCTACACACTTAGGGACCATTAGGATTCGAGTATCGTCATTTTAAGTCCTTAAGGTTTACTTTAGAAACATTCATGAAGTTTAAACGCACTCTAAATGTTTTATCGTGTGTGCCCCTAATAGGCTTACACATTTCTAGTTGTACGTGGTCTAGACCAACTACGATAACCCAACAACTCCCACTTGTGAGTTGGAGTAGCAGACAGCCCAATTACTAATGACGGAAACGTCTAGCAACACTCACATTCATTTTTAAAACTAGAAATGTCTAAGATCAAGTTTCATAAACATTTTCAGTAGCATGGTTATGTATCTCTTGCTATAATCATCCCTTTGTTCAAATACCGTTAAACCATGGATATAGATCCTAACTCATTCCATATAGTTTAACCATTTAGATTCTCGTTATAGAACTTAATTCAGATATACCAAATGTAATTAAGAATTATCTTGCATTACCCTTTGGGTGCGGCCACACAATTATCTGATTAATTCTGGAGAGGTGCCAATGGTATCATACTGCACATCAAGTGGAGGAACAAATTCTTTGTTGAATACAAGTGTTGTGAATGCTGCTTCACATCACTTCCAATAATAGCCTTTATAACTACCATTTTTAGGTTAACGTTTGACTTAGAATTAAAAAGTGATATCCACACATACCACAACTTGTTTGTATTCTCAAGTCTAATGATGACTTAACTAACCATTTTTTGATATTTTACTCATGGCTAAGGATCCAAAAGTAAATATTCGAAGGTTTGGGTGTCCAATATGCATCCCTTATGAATAACATATGAGTTTGGCGGGAACCATCCATATATTCAAAGAATATAACCAACACTCACATTTGTCTTATGTAACAATACTCCCATATTGTTAACCGACAATGGACATGTTTAGAATGATAAATCATTCAAGGATTAAACATGCAAATATAGGATAAACCATTGTTATATGAATAAAAACAAATACCTCGTATCTTTATTCATCAGAAAATAAAATTGTCTTACAATTCCAATTATCCAAATAACTAATTGTAACACCCCCAAAATCTGGTACAACGCAGCGGAAATGGTAACATTGGGGTGCTACTTCAGGGCACAAACACAAGTCACGGAAAACGACCTCAAAAGAGACGTTTTAAGATAAATTTCACATTCGTTATATTAAAATCAGAGTTTACAAA
>BQNB010083906.1:0-25879 GCA_026074375.1 Tanacetum coccineum | reverse complement strand
GAGGTAACTTCAAACTTCTATTTGTGAAAGTCAAAAATGTGAGAGATGACAAGTGGCGGTTACGTGACCCACATACCATTGATCGAGATTCCTTTAATTCGAGATATGGAGAGTTTATTATTGACAATACCATGAAAAAACTTTGAGTTTTCATCCCCTTCAATGGCCCATCTAACCTTTGCTTTCTGCATCAGATCCAATCTTTTTATGTGCTCTAAGTCCTCAATTTTTCTCAATAAAGAAAGCCGGTTTGAAATATCATTTTCATCAAGACCGTTTACTTCTGCTTTAATGTCAATGATATTCACATCCTCTTTTAAACCTTGGATCATGTTGGATTCATGAAACCTCACTATTTGTATCCATACACGTATAGAATTCTTTAAATTCTTAAGCTTGCACTTCAATAAAGTTGAGGGGTGGGTGACGGTTGCGCATCCAACCGCATTAGGATTCGACCAAGTTTCTGTGACAATTTTTGGGAGTTCTTCATTAAGAAGCCATGAATTGAAGAATTTGAAAGGTATTGGACCGTAATCAGTGGAATGGGTTTTAAGCAATAGTGGATAATGGTTCGAAAGATCTCGTGAAAGGGCGTTGTTGAGTTCAGCATTGGGCCATTTAGAGATAAAGTGTTGCGAGACGAATATACGATCGATTTTACTCAGTTTGGTACCGTACTTGTTTATTCTGGTAAACCGCTTACCCCCAATGGGTAAATCAACAAGCTCATAATTAGAAATGAACTCATTAAAATGCTTGGCTCCTGCTTTACAAAACAATGAACCAAGTCTTTCATTTTCACTTCGAACCTCATTAAAATCACCTAAGATGATAGACATAACTTGAGAGTCTTGGATTAAGTTTGTAAGCTTAACCCAAGGGCTACATTTCTTTATGCTATCTTGAGGCGCATACACGATAATCATCAAGCAAGTTGTCCTAATTTTTACCCAGTCGCCAAAAATAGCTAAGAATCCATCACCAACAACCACATTTTTTTGTGAACATGAAGCTATCCCAAATTGCTATTATCCCGCCTGAATTGCCATCCGAGTTTTTGAATGCAAAGTCATAAGAATGGTTACCCCAAAGAGAATGTATAAGTAAAACATCAACCTTAGAAGTTTTAGTTTCTTAGATTCCAAAGAAACTAACATTGTTCTCATGACAAATTCTCATAGCCCATTTCTTTTTTGGAGCAGAGCCTACTTTGTTAATATTTAATAAGGCTATATTTATTTCGGCACGACATGATCACCCAAGATAGTATGAACTTCATGTTCCATGCCCTTAATCTTATATCCAATAAGTGAGTCTATTTTGATAGTTTTTGTAACGTCATGATCACTTTTGACGGGTTTTGAAGAGCCACGTTTAAGAAATCAAAGGTTGTAACGTTAGATGTTTGAGTCATTGTTTGAGAGGGATTTGGATGGAGGTAGTGTAGTCTTATGCGTTTGTTCGTGTGTTTTCTTTTTAACCAGGTGAACATTAATTCCATTGATGGGGTCTATTAATTTTAAAGAGTTAAGAGAATAAACTTTTGGCTTTTTGGTTTGGTTTTTGTTGGTACCACGTTTAAGTACAGTATGGGAATTAGAAGATATGTTTAAAGTGTTATGAATGAAAGGGGTACTGATGTTGAGTTTAATTGAGGTTTTAGAGTTGGGCCGACATAGTGTGGAGAGTTGAGAGTATGTGGTTGGCCCCAGTGAGGTGGTAGCATCATAACCAATAGGCTTTGTATTTTTTTTACATGGTTCAGACTATTAGTTTGCAATTATCAATCAATCAATTAGTTGTCTCATCTCATTAGTCAATCAATTAGCAAATCAATTAGTTGTCTCATTGAATTTATCATTAGCCAATCAATGAGTTGTATCTTATTATGTATCATTGTTATCCTTTTCTTGTACCTATATATATAGGGATGATTTGAGAAATGTAATACACAGAAATTCACCCTTCTTTATGGTAATCAGAGCAAAATGATCATCTCCTAATTTCTCCAAAAAAAAACAAGCCTCCTCTAAATCTCTCTCGGCATCCAAATCCTTTATTCTCTATTCTTTTTCTCACACCCTAAAATCTCTGTATTTATCTCGTCTGATATAATGTTCACATGTACTCTGGCCCAATATGTGGCACACAAGACCATTGTTGCTCAACAGTTTACACCAAAAATGCATTACAGATTGCCGCATCCCGGTCAAGGTATACTCGATCCTGCTCCGGCTATTTATTCATCCCAGCCTATTACTCTACCAAGTGCGTTTTGCATTATGTCGCCGCAAGACCCGACTTGGCACATGGATACAGGTGTCTCTTCTCATTTAAATTTTAATGCAAGTAATTTAAGTACCATTTTTAATAAACACCTATTTCCATATGTTCACGTTGCGTGATAGATCAAGTCTTTCTCGTCACAACACAGCGCCATAGCATTATTCCTTCATCATCATAAGCCCACTTCATCTACATAATGTCTAGTAACCCCCCAATTTTTAATTAAAAATTCATTTATAGTTCGGCAGACTTTTCTCGTAGGGACAATAATTTGTACTATTGAATTTGACGCCTTGGTTTTTCTGTAAAGGATACTTGACTTGTCTATCTTCTTCGATGTGACAGTTCGGGCGATCCTATCCAGTTACCAGCCGTCAAATCTCTCCTAGCTTTTACTCTCAACAAGTGCTTCTAGTGGCATCAACGCCCCGGTCATCCGGTGATCAAGGCTACGTTGCTTGTCTCTAGTCGTTTTATTTCATGTTAATAAAGAAAAGACTTCACTTATCTGTTAACGATTGCCACTTGGCTAAACATGGGGAGCTTCCCCCTTTCATTGTTCGGATTTTATTGTTGAACATTGTTTTGATATTATTCATTCTGATTTAAGAACATCTCCCATTATTAGTTCTAGTGGTTTTAAATATTATGTCTTATTCCTTGATCATTTATCTCATTATCTATGGATATACCCTCTTCGTTCAAAGTCTGACATGCTCGATAAATTTTTGCACTTTCGTAGTTAGAGTTAAAAAACCAATCCAATGCGTAAATAAAAAGCTTCCAATGTGATCCATGGCGGTGAGTTCCGATAACTACCGACTGCACACCCTCTTTGCCATACATGGCATTTCAACTTAAGATTCTCTGCCCAAAAAACGATCCCAACAAAATGGCAAGGCGGAACGAATGATACGAACAATCAACAATATCATTCGTACTTTACTTTTTCAAGCACACCTTCCCCCCACCTTTTGGGTCGAGGCTCTCCATATGGCCACCTATCTACTTAACCTTCTACCCTCTACCGTTATTTCTATAAATGAAATACCTGTTTACTCGCATTTTTTATAAAACACCAATTTACTCTCGCCTCGAATATTCGAGTTGTCTTTGCTTCCCTCACATTCAATCCCACTATCAAACTTGCTCTACGAGCCACCCCTTGGTTATTTTTGGGGCTCCCCAGCTTTCATCGTGGTTTTCGTTGCTAGACCTCGATAAACAAATAAACTTATCCTATTTTAGACACGTCATCTTTGACGAAAACCTAATTTCATACCGTTCTATGACACCATTCCTCCTCGCCTTTCTTACACCTTCCTCGAACCAAACACCTCCCCCCTTCTAAAACACCTCACATCAGATCCCTATACCTCACCTTACAAACTTCATGAAACAACTCAGCCCAACAATACAACCATCCCTAATGCGGAGCCCAACACCCCATACGCCCCAACACCCCAAGGCCGAACTCCTACCGAACCTCAGTCCACTCTCCCAACTTCGATAGCCCACAACCATGCCAGCGGCCCATCTACTTTGGCCCATCATCCAGTCTACTACACCACCAATTTTCGATCTTTCTAATACCCATCCAACAACGAACCTGTACACGAACAATCCTCGTATCATCCTATGATCACATCCGGTCGCATTCAGGCATTGTCAATACTATCGATCGCTTGTCTCTAATAGACTTCTTCTATTATCTCTTCCCTTAAAAATTCGGTCTCACTGGCTTAAAAGTCCAAAATGTCGTAATGCTATTACGATGAATATAAGGCGTTGGTTAATAAATTTGCACTTGGTTACTTGTTCCAAAGGCATGCATGTATATGGTTCGCTCCATGTGGTTGTTTAAGCATAAGTTTCATGCTGACGGGACTTTCACGTCGCTTATAAGGCTCGTTTTAGTTGCTAATCAGTAGTAGTCACAACTAGGTGTTGATTTTGATGAGACGTTTAGTCCGGTCGTTAAACCGGCCACCGTTCGCACGGTCCTTAGCCTTGCCGTGTCTCGTAAGTGGCCCATACACCAACTTGATGTTAAAAATGCTTTTCTTAACGGTGACTTATCTGAGACTGTGTACATGTATCAGCCTCCTGGTTTTGTTGACAATCGGTATCCTCATCATGTTTGTCTTTTACAGAGATCTTTATATGGACTAAAACAAGCACCCCGTGCTTGGTTTCAGCGGTTTGCGGGTTATGCCACACGAGCTGGATTTTATCATAGTCGCTGTGATTCCTCATTGTTTATCTATAGACAGGGGCCTACTCAGGTTGTTACTTTACGTATTTATGTGGATGAATCATTCTCACAGCTTCCAGTTCCAGCACTACTTCAGCAGATTATAGTTTCATTTAAATATCGTGTTTGACATATGGATATTGGGGCACACTTATTTACTTTCTTTGGTATTTCTGACTGTTCGAAACTCCCTAACAGGTTTATTTTTGTCACAGAAGAAGTATGCTCTTCAGCTTCTTGAGCGTGCTCACATGGTTACTTGTAACCCTTCTCGGACACCCGTTGATATAGAGTCTAAACTGGGTCCGTGATAAGTGTAGAATACACATATCCGTTTGTACCTAAAATAACCCAATTAAACCCAAAACAGACCAAAAATGGCAAAAATATGCTTGTATTTGTGTTTTGTGAATGCAGGTACGGATATATCAGAAATCACAAAAAAACAGTCAAAAACGAGCAAGCACGGACACGAGAATCAGAAGAGTACAAAAAGAAGCCAAAGAACAAAAGCCGGGAGCAAAGCCTCAGTGAAATAAGTCTATAAGAAAAGTTAAACATTGGTCAACTAAAAGTCAACATGACCCTCATATATTCCATTTTTACACCCTCAAAGGTTTCACAAAGTCATAAAATATGTCCAGCCTCCACTTTATTGGGCCCTCAAAAAGGCTTAATGGGCTTATAAAACCCCAAATGGGCCTTATCGCCCGGGTTCCTAAAGCCACAAATACAAAGGCCACTTCAGCTTTCATAAACACATAAGGGGCCCCAAACATGTAATTTCTAAAGTTTCTTTATAACTAAAAAGGGGGAAAATAAAGACAAGGACCATTTGTGTAATTAACCTAAAGTTCAAACCGTTTTTACCCCAATTCAGTTATTAAAAAAAGGGCGGGTAAATCCAATTCACTGTTATTTCATCTCTCACCTACGTGCCTCCTTAGCTCAAGATCAAAGGGGTTTTCACAATTAGAGGAGTTACTCAAATAGACATATTTTGGTGGTCCAAGTACACCTTGGCAGTAAGAAATGTCACTCCCCATCTCTGATTGGTCCAATCCCAAAGGAAGAATGCCACGTTATTGAGAGAAAAGCACAAGAAAAGAAGAAAATTGCTCTAGTATCCCTCACAAAGGAGCATAGCTTTCACTCAAGAATGAAGCTTGCGGCAATCCTTGAGTGCACAATTTGATCAAACGGCTACAATTGAAGCTCAAATGATTGAAGAAATGATTGGCCAGGATTAAAAGATTGGAAAGCAAGGCAAGAGGGTCTGGAAGCTTCACCAAACACCTATAAATAGGCCTCACTTCTCACACACACACCATCGAGGTTTTTAGTAATTTTTGTCTCTGCTTAATTATTCCGTATTTTCTTAAATGTAATTTTCTTTTTTAAGTAATGTATCCAGTCAAATTTTATTAATGAATTTAGTTTAAGTTTTTTTTATTCATAAGCTCTATTTTCTTGTTTATTAAAAGCTCTTTAAATAAGCCAAAATTGTCTCCAATAAGCTAAATAAAGCTTTCATTTTACAGCTCTTTCAGTCTATAGAAGTGAGAATTGAGCTTATTTTAATTCAGTCTTTAATTCTTACTAAATCTAAACCAGTTTCAACTTCATTTATAATGGACTCTAATTGGATATGAGCTTTTTGGAAGGGGGATCTTAATTGGAAAGAGATCATAGGACTTATTCCTAGCTTATTAATTAAGCTAGGGGGTTGTAGCTGCCATTATTGGTCCTTTTGTTTAGCTAAAGGTTCAAGTAAGTTTCTCTTTTCATTTTTCTCTAATTTTAGTTTAAATTGCTTAGTTATAGCTTATTATGTTTTTTCTGTTTATTGCCTTAATCTCTTTGCTTATTAGTGCTTATTTAAGTTTTATCTTGCTTAATCATCATAGTTGTTTATCTATTTTTAACTTTCTTAGTTTGAATCATAGTTTTTCATATATTTGTCTTAAAAACTTTAAAAAACCAAAAATATAGTAAAATAGCTTAAGTCTTAGATTATTGCTTATTTAGTTGTTAATTCATGCTTATTAGGGATAATATAAACTCTGCATTATCTGGTCTTAAGTTTTTGATAATTAGATTTTCATTTCATAAGCTTAATTTGATCTGTCACTTTTTAAAGGGGTGTTTGGCACAAGAAAGTTTGACCTCAATAAGTCAAAATGACTTGTGCAAATTAATTGAGTTAGCTTTAGTTTCATTTTAGATCATTAGGTGAAGTGATTTTATAAGTTAGATTTTAAAATTTAAAAAGTTATGGCTTATTATGAAAGTGCCAGCACCAGGGCATTTTTTGCTTAATTTTTAGATTGCTTAGTCTTGTTCTAAGTAACTTAGGTCTTAAGTTCAATCTAAATACACTCAAGAGAGTGTGTTTAGTGCAGTAGTCCCCTTAAGAAACATGCACTACTTAGTTAGCACTTGTGCAAATTGCACCAGCAGTACTAACAAAAGTTAGTACTGCTGTCATTTTTAAAGCTGTCACTTTTAGATTAGTCTTTAGTTAAGTAAAAGTAGGATTTAAGCTCTAAAATTCAAGTAGGATTAAGTCAAGTATATTTAATATAGGATTATGGGTCTTAGATTTCATTTTCTAGCCTATGTACATAGCTTAAAATTAGCTGTCCCTAAAAAAAGTCACAAAACTATAAAAAGCCAACATAACAATAGTAATAAAAGTTAGCCTTTAAGTTTTAAATCTTAAGTTGTAGTAACTGTTTTTATGATTTGGATTCATAGTCTAGAGGTAGGTTATTAAGTTTCTAAAAGCTCAGCTTCTATTTTGATTTTTAAAGCATTTTAGCTCATTTGGTTTTTGAGGATTTAGTGTTTTTTCATGAGTATTGCATACGTGATCCCCAAATTTAGATAGCTTATCTAGGTTTTTTTTGTTTAGGTAGCTTATCCCTTTCTAGTTCATTACAATTATAGCTATATAGATGTTTTTGGTTTTCAATTTGGCTTATATCAATGCTTTGTGCAGCATTTAGAAGTAAAAATAAGCTCAAACTGCCTCTTACCGCGGGAAAGGGACAACTTATTAAGAAGCTCTTTTAGTGCTTATCTTGTGTTTCAACCATTGTGCTTTTGTTTAGAAGTTGATCTACCTAGTTTATTCTACAACTTTTGGTCTTTGAGTTTGAATTTTATAGCTGTTTTTAACTTCACCTTATTTTTGGCTTATTCTGGTCTAAGTTTGTATGTCCGGGGTGGGACCTCAGGGACCATTCTTGTAATTTTCCTGTTTAGTTGTTTCTTAGTTAATCCTTGCCTGTTAAATGCTTTAGCCCCGTTAGCCCTTAAGTCTTTTACACAGTTAGTCCCTAAGTTGGTTTTTAATTAGTTTTATTTTAGTACTTAATTCAATAATTAGGTTAGGTTTGAATTAGTTTTAATTAAAACCTTTTTTTTTATAATAAAGTTAAAAATTTAGGGTTTAATTTTTAGCAAATTTCTGACATCTTTCTTTTATCTAGTGTAATTTTTATAAAAATTTTAGGACTTTATTCATTATAGTTTTATTATTTTTATAGTTTTTAATTAGTTTAAATTTTAGAAAAATCATATCTTTTAATCTAAAAAGCCAAAAATAGTCATTCTTAGGGATATCATTTGTGTTAGAATAGATTACGATGAGACTCCGTTCTCAAGCTTCTTTAATATCCGTAATTTTCACGCATCCATTTTTTGCAAGTACCCAAAGAGCATGTGGTACAACTTATCTTCAGGTGGTACACCTGACATTTCCTTTTCCCAGGTCAACACAAAAGTAAACCCTCATTGACTTTGCACAATTGTATTGGTTTCTATCCCAGTTGATTTTTTTTTCATACTTAATTCAACTAATCCAAAAGGAAAAATAGTAATTGCTAAACTTTATAACCGTTTGAAAATCAAAATATGATTCTATGACCGAATAAATAGTATTATTAGATGATAGATTATTTGATTGACTACCTTCTAATATTAGTAGATATATTTTTGGATGATTTGTTAGTCAACATGTATTTTAGGATGATTAGATAATCATGAGTAAGATGATTTAATAATCATTATCTGTACATTCATCATCCTTAGCTGGTGCGAACGGTGGTTATTTGTAACCCTTCTCGGTCACCCATTGATACAGAGTCTAAACTGGGTCCGAAAGGTGTTCCTGTTCAGGATCCTACTTTATATCGCAGCCTTGCAGGGGGGCTCCAGTATCTTACATTTACACGTCCAGATTTATCTTATGCAGTTCAATAGATTTGCCTTTATATGCATGATCCGAGGGAGCCGCACTTTGCTGCACTCAAACGTATCTTGCGATATGTTCGGGGGACTGTGGATTTTGGTCTCAAGTTGTATGTTTCTGCTACTACTTCTCTAGTTGGTTACACTGATGCTGATTGGGCAGGTTGCCCATCTACACGCAGGTCTACTTCAGGTTATTGTGTATTTCTGGGGGATAATATTTTGTCATGGTCTGCTAAACGACAACACACCATCTCCCGCTCCAGTGCCGAAGCAGAATACCGGGGTGTTGCTAATGTTGTCGCAGAAACTGCATGGATTCGCAATCTTCTTCGTGAGTTACATTCTCCTCTTTCGACTGCTACCCTGGTTTACTGTGACAATGTTAGTGTTGTTTACATGTCTGCCAACCCTGTTCAACATCAACGGACGAAACACATTGAGATCGACATTCATTTCGTCCGTGATATGGTTACAGCTGGTCATGTTCGTGTTCTCCACGTTCCATCTCGTTTTCAGTATGCCGATATCTTCACCAAGGGACTTCCCACAGCTTTGTTTGAAGATTTTCGCTCCAGCTTGAGCGTCCGCCCTCCTCCCGCTCAAACTGCGGGGGCGTATTAGTTGGCAATTATCAATCAATCAATTAGTTGTCTCATATCATTAGTCAATCAATTAGCAAATCAATTAGTTGTCTCATTGAATTTATCCTTAGCCAATCAATGAGTTGTATCTTACTATGTATCATTGTTATCCTTTTCTTGTACCTATATATATAGGGATGATTTGAGAAATGCAATACACAGAAATTTACCCTTCTTCACGGACATGCAACGAGATAGGCTTACATGGTTTTTATGATGTATACTTTTCCTGAAACAAGATTGTTGTTCCTATCTGAACATTTTTCCGAGTAGATTACCTCCCCCTAAACGCGAGCGATCCGTGTGAAGGCAGCTTCATGCCAAGCCTGAGGTGGGAGGCCCTCAATGGAGATCTAAGTGAGTCTGTTTTCAAGACCGAAGTTTTTATTCCACGGTCTTAGGCTTTTGAAGCACGGGATAAGGGAAGGGGTTGAGAGTACCGTGTTTAAGTGTGTATCATTTTCAAGTTGTAGGAGTACATGTAGACCTCCTAGGTATTTGATTCGTAAGGGTAGAAGACCAAGTTCTTGACATATGGTAAGGAGGTTTTGAGAAGTGTCAATGGTTTTCAATTCACCTATCAAAGAGTTGCCAAGTGTAGTGGTTACGTAGGGACAAGAGTGGATAGCAATTGGTGTGGGGAGTGGGTTTTTTTGTTGATGTTGTTTTGTGAGGACTTTGGCGTATGAAAAACTGTTTGTGGTTTTAGTGAAATGATTTGTTGCGTGGGTAGTGAGTGGTTTGATGAGAGGTGTAATTTGGGGTATGTTTCCATTACCCTTCAGGAATTTGGCGATGTTAACACTAAGTCGGTGGTAGCCAATTGTAATTGAGTTCAGTGTTGTTTCAAATGATTTTTGGTTTTGAATGTCAGTGAATCTCACAAACCCGAAGGACTTCCCATTTACAGTTTTCTTCCTAGAGATATAGACATCACATATTCGACCATATTTGGCGAATATCTTCCATAATGCACCCTCATTCCACCCCGTCGGTATGTCGGTGAAGAAATATGTAATCGTGTTGTTCTTATGTTGCCTAGTTTTCTTCCTGTTGTGAACCACCTTCCAACCTCCACCTTCATGTTGGTTTTGCATACTTATCTCTCTCTTCACGTTTCTATCTCACACACACTTTCTCTCACACACTCTTTTTTTATTAGTCATACTATAAGTTTAGATGTATAACTGTATCATGATACTTGTATTTGGCGTTGTGTATAAGAATTGTATAAACTATTAAAAATTATAAAATTTTAAGTTATGATTGTTAAAACGTATAAACAAGCTTGGTTGATTGCAACTGATGTACAAATAAATACAAATTAAAAGTAAATAATATAACTGAGTTTTTATAAAAAATAAATAAATAGAAGCAATAAATTTGCAAAAAGAAATTTTTATAATAAAAAATTATGACATGAAAATAATGATGTGATGTCATACTTAATAATGTGGACTTTTTTATGACATGAAAGTTGACATGGAGTAGTAGTGACTCTATTGTATGAGTTCTAAAAGTTTAGTTACTTTATTAAGTTTAAATAATAGTACAATGACTTGAATACACACAAAAATACTACAATGACCTCAATAAACATTTTTTAAAAGTGCAATGACCCTAGAGTGCAAAAACCCATTAAAAGCTCATTCAAACCCTAGACCATTCGCGCTTCCTAATTAATTGCAAGATATCAGGGATATTATAGAGTATGAACCTCAAACCCTGAGTGACATGCCTTGAAAATAAATAGTACTTTTGAAAATTTCATCATTGATAAAATTTTAACTTTTTAATTTAGAAAACACATTATAAATGTATTAAATTGAAAGTCTCGTCGTGAGAAGTTAATGTATGAGCCCTAACATTATAGACAACTACACCTAATTGACTCATAAGACTTCGCAATTAATAGTCTATAATAAATCTTATTTCATAATTATTAGTCATGTTTATATTATTTTTTTCAAAAAACCCTTTTGTTTTTACTCAAGTCAAAACTTATAAAACAAACAAAACTTACTAATACATATAACATTTAATTAAACACTTAACAATTAACACATGCAAATCATAAAACGATGATTACCATTATCAAATAATAAAAAAACTTTTGTACCATGATACTCTAAAGGCTCTTTTCTAATGAATCGGGATACATACATCGATATAATCGATTGTTATTTATCTGTACAGGGGAGGGCACAGATGTTATTATATATTTATATATATATATATATTTATTATGTATATATATATATATTTTTTATATATATATATATATTTATATCACATAGACATAAAAGCTGACAGGTAATATTTTAGGCGAATTTAGGCCCCCAACAGGGACATAGCTAGGGTCTTCCTCGCTTTTGCAGTAAACCTCAAAGTTGATAAGCATATTGAGTCGTGGATCTACTTTATAGATTTCAAAAATTTTTGGACCTTACGATGGAATATTTTACGATTTTTAGTGACAGAGTGTTCATACAATCCGAAACCTAAAAAAAACTCAATTTTTTATATCTTAATTCAACGATTTACATGTCATACCAATTAACAATTAACCAATAATATATATTTATTTATATTTATATATACTATTATATATTATATATTTATATATATATAATATATATATATATTTATTATACTGTATATGTTTTGTATGTATATATATGTATGTAAATATATGTATGTATATATATATGATAAACATGCATGTGTTTATCACGGATAACCCATTAACAATTAATTACTAGAAAAGACGATCAATTAACAATTAACAATTAAACTATCGAATTTATATCACATAAAATTACATACAACCTAGGGTTTTGTCTAATTAATTTTAGGAATAATAAAGATTCAATCTTTAGGATTAAAACCGCCCAAAGGGCTTTTAAAAATTAACCAAGAACCCTAATTTGTCTAATTTTATAATCTTTATAATTATAAATTCTACATTATGGCTCGATAAATAAACATTGTTGGGTTTTATGATCTAAATAACCTTTAATTAACACGAGTACGCAGCGGAATAAATAAACACGTATAGAATATGTAACTAACAAAGGGATCAAGAAGCGTGTATCTTTTAGCAATTAACGAACACCGTTCTTGAATATACGCATGTGTATAAATCTTTTAACCACGCAAAAACCACCAAAGATCTAAAGTAAGATCTCTCTACTTCAACACACACAATATATTCTTTAGCAAACAATTAAGTATGCTAGTACTAGTAGTGATAAAGCAAAGCAAACGCCTTCGAATCTTGAATCAATCAACATGAAAAACCCTTGTGGGTTGTTTGGATCGGTCGACCAAACAAACCGAAACCCCTTTGGGTTTTGTTTCGACCGGTTAAGAAAAGAGGGAGAGAGGAGAGATTTTTAGGGATTATGATTTTCAAGTTCTAACAAATAATGATCCCAAATTCTCCTTATATAGCCTGCATAACTTGGCTTGCAAGTTAGGAAATATTACCTCCTCTTGGAGATTAGGAAACTAATTGGCTAAGGCAAAAAGGAAGTAATTCTCACACTTTCTTTTTCTCTATAATTGCATATTAGTCCCTATAGCTTTACCACTAATTAATATATTACACCTAATATATTAGCTATAATTGTTTTACGTATTAACGCGTGCATCCCCATAGGCTCGAATAAAATTCCCAGACATATATTATTTATCATGTACATATATTCCTACAGAAGGAATCCCATGAAAGACAACATACACAGTTACTGTTTATAAAAGATAAGAGCATGACATATCCTGTACATTATTAACCTGCTGCCAAAGATAAGAGAATGACACATCTTGTACATTAGTTAACCTACTACCATCTAAGCTAATATTGCTTACAAAAGATAGAACCATGAGATATATGTTTTCAATTGGAGCATCTTACAGCTTCGTCGTTTACATCCCGGTTGTAGGCGTTGTTTACTCTTGGTGTTTTGCTTTTTTCTTGCCTTCGTTGTAGATGGTTTTTTTGGTTTCTTGAAACAAAGTTATGCGAGACCATATTTTTTGCATTCCCTTTTTTGAAGTTTCTTCTTCCAAAAAGGCGGATTCTTATTCCGGTGAGGTTAGTAGTTGTTGAGTTATTTCTGTGTTGTTGCCAGATGTTTGGTCGCTTGGCTGGGGCGTTAACCAGGCTTGTTTTTCGAAAAAAATGAACTTTTCTATCAGGTGACCATCGCGAGAAGCCAAAACCTAATTACACGAATGACTATGTTCAATTGTGCAAGCTTCAAACTACCCTTCCGTTCTTGCTGCTACTGTCAAACGAATAACAAAAAAAGCATCAACTTAATTAACCGCTGACTTGTTAATATAAATATACTCAAATGCCGAACGAAACGACGTCGTTTCGTTTTGGCCCAAAAAAGGTAGCCCAAAAAGGTTGAGCCGGTCCAGTCTATTTTTGTATACACACAAACACACATATACGCTCGAACCTTCCTGAATGCACACACATATATGAGATTATCGAGCATCGTGGTTGGGGTTTTTCTTTTGTGCCTAAAGATTGAAGTGCAGTTAATCATGGTGCAAGAGTTATAGTTCTAGTTTTGGAGTTTATACAAGATTTAGGGTTTCAAGTTTGGCGGGTTTTGGTGCCGGAAGATTACTTATGCTTATGGTGGATTCATGTCCAGTAATACAATAATTAGGGTTTCAGTTTTATTGAGGTATTTTTTTTAGATTTGTTAAAATCGTGGGTTAATTAAGGGGTTTTCATGGGTTTGTGTTTAATTTTCTAGGTTATTAGAATTGGAGGTTTGGTCTTCTAACAACTGTTAATTTGATGAAATTAGGGTTTACATGTTATGAGTTTATGATAATTAGAGCTATTGATTACATGAAAATTCACAGTTAAATATGGTTAAATGTATTGATTATGTTGATACTTTATATATGATGTTGATTGGTGTGTAAGTATTGCTTTGTGTTTCGGTTGATGGTGATGAAGAGGGTGGTGGGGGTTACATGTGCTAACACACGGTAATGAAACGTGATGTTATTTGAGATCCAATAACAGCCGTCATCGGACACGAGCCACAAGTCCGTGTTTTTCCGATGTCAGATGTTAATGTATTATCCCATGTGCCATACGATTGCCATTTTATATCATACTAACTCTTTCTAAACTGTTGTCATTGCAGGTACCAATCAAAGGCCAAGTGCAGCGACTACGGATTTCCATGAGAACAATGGTCGCAGGCACCACAACCGTCAAACTAAGATTACCCTTCTATGTATTATTACATGTGCCATATGATTGCCACTTTATATTATATTAACTTTTTCTAAACTACTGTAATTACATGTACCAATCAAAGGCCAAGTCCAGGTAGTCAAAGGTCGTTGAAATGATGCAGTTTCGACCAACGCTTTTTGGTTGGAGCAGACTTTGTCTCATTAATAGTAGAGGTGGCAAAATGGGCGGACCGGGCGGGTACGGGCAACGGGCAAAACGGGCAACGGGCAAAACGGGCACCGGGCAAAATGGGCAACGGGCTAAACGGGCACCGGGCAAAACGGGCAACGCCAAAACGGACAAGGGTCAAAACGGGCAAATTAAAATTCGGATCTTTTTTTGCGGTTTCGTCCGATTTTTTACGATTTCGTCCGTTTTTTACCATTTCGTCCGTTTTTTTACGCTTTCGCCCGTTTTTTTACGATTTCGCCCGTTTTTTTTATGATTTCGCCCGTTTTTTACGATTTCGTCTGTTTTTTTACGATTCGGCCCGTTTTTTTACGATTTAGTCTATTTTTTTACAATTTCGCCTATTTCTTTACAATTTCGTTCGTTCTTTTACGATTTCGTTCGTTTTTTTTTACAGTTTTGTCCGTTTTTTTTAATTTTCTTAAAAAAATATAAACAATTTTTTTTTTTTTGGTCTCGGTTTTAGTCTGTTTTTTTTATCGATTTAGTCATTTTTTTCAAGTTTCCGTTTGTTTTTTTACGTTTTAGTCCGTCTATTTACGTTTCATTCGATTTTTACCTTTTTTATAGACGTTTTCATTAGTTTCGTCCGTTTTTTATATTTCGTCCGTTTTTTTACGTTTTCGTTCGTTTTTTACGATTTCGCCGTTTTTTGTAACGATTTCGGGTTTGTTTTTTTTTTCGTTATTCACCCTTTTTTTTAAGATTTAATCCGATTTTTTACGATTTCGCCCGTCATTTTACGATTTCGTCCGTTTTTTACGATTTCGTCCATTTTTTACTATTTCGTCTCATTTTCACGATTTTGCCCTTTCTTACGATTTCGTCCGTCTTTTTACGATTTAGTCGATTCTTTTCTACGGATTTCGGCCGTTTTTTTGTACTTTCTTCGTCCGCGATTTTACGTTTTTCGTTTTCTTTATTCGTTTTTCGTCCGTTTTTACCGTAAACAGGACTCTAATAACGTTCGGAAAATGATTAAAAAATAGTCGAAAACGTAAAAAAAACGGACGTAACCCGGCGAAAAACATAAAAAGACGTACGGACGTTAAAATAACGGACGAAAAGGTAAAAAATCAGACGAAAACGTAAAAAACGCACGAAAACGTAAAAAAACTAGACTATACGTAAAAAACGGACGAAATCGTAAAAAAACGGACGAAATCGTAAAAGAACGGACGAAATTGAAAAAAAACGGCACGAATCGTAAATTTACAGGTCGACAATCGTATAAAATAACGGACGAAATCGTTAAAGAAAGCGGGTGTAAACGTAAAAAAAAGACGTAAACGTAGAAACTGACGGAATCGTAAAAAACCGGAAAAAAACGGTAAAAAACGGACAAAAAAGTAACAAAATGGACGAAAACGTAATTATACAGACGAAATCGGACTCGAAAAAGTTAAAAAAAACGGATCGAAAACGTAAAAACAGACGGAATCGTAAAAAAATGACGAATACGTAAAAAACTGAGACGAATAACATATATATACAGACGAAATCGGTTCTCATTTTTTCAAAATTTTCACATTTTTTTTCTTATCTTTTTTAGGACGAAAACGTATAAAAACAGTACGAAAAACGTAATAAAACGGGACGAAAAACGTAAAAAACAGCGAATCGTTAAAAACGACGAAAACGTAAAAAAACTAGGACGAAAAGTAAAAAAAACGGACGCTATCGTAAAAAATACGCGTTTCCGCGAAAACCGTAAAAAACGGGGAAATCGTAAAATAACGGAACTAAATCGTATAAAAAAACGGACGCAAAACGTAAAAAAACTGTCGAAAATCGTGTAATTCAAAAAATCCCATATAAAGTTGGGGCATATGCCATACTAGCCATCAATATTTATTTATGAGAAAAAATAGCTCTCATAACTAAAAAGAAAAATGGTCATTGCGGCCCATAACTTAAAACGAAAATATGGTCCATTACGCCACATAACTTAAAAAAAATAGTCCATTAGGCCCATGAGTTAAACTTGCTTATGGCAAGATTTGCCTCCTCTAATTAATAGTGTCTTTTTGTAAGCTCGGACATAAACATTCTTTCATATTTATTATTAATTATTATTAACGCTGAGGGATATACAACTATAAACTCTTCTCCGGAAATCCACCGTCCTTCTTCCAAGATTTCTTCTGCAATCTCCTTTCTTTGGAGTGATGTGTTTTTAGATTAGTAGTTTACGGTACCGTATAGATTATTTGACGTGATTGGATTGTTGCTAATAAAGTTTGTCTTTGTTTGTTTCGTATTTTATTGGCTCAACTATAAACTTGGTTTCATGTGGGTTGCTTATTCATGTGTTAGTTTTTGTTTGTATGTCATTATTTGTTGTGCATGGATACTGAATGCTTTGGTTATTAGTCATTATATATATTAACTAGATTCTGTTGGGAAGCCTGCATGTTTTAATAGTGCAGATCCGAATAACATTAACATCCGTAAATAAATCGAACGTATTTAACAGATAATTAAAGCAAGTTAAAAGAACGGAGCGCTCGTGTATAAACACGATTCCCTTAAACAGATTCGCCGTGTTCTGTTTCCCTGTGGTTCAGACGTCCAAGCTGTTGTTCAGCCGGACTTGACAACTGACCTGAACGATTACGGAAAGGATTTCGAGTATTTATGATCGACTGGTAATGCTGGAAAGATCTCTCACAAACTGCTGCGATTGGTTTATTTAGGAGTTCGTTTTCTGTGTATCAAAAACCTGAATGAGAGGCGCTATATTTTATAGTTAAACCCTAGCTTAGAATCAGCCAATAACACTTTGAATACTTCTGGAAAGTTAGGCGCGTAGGTGAACCTCCGGAAGCTGCAATTCGTGTCCCGCAATCCAAAGATGTTGTACAGCCGGAATAGACTAATGACCTGTAAGATTACGGGAAGGATCGAGTATATATGATCGCGGTAACTGCTGGAAAGATCTCTCACAAACTGCTGCGATTGGTTTATTTAGGAGTTCGTTTTCTGTTATCAAAAACCTGAATGAGAGGCGCTATATTAGTTAAACCCTAGCTTAGAATCAGCCAATAACCACTTTGGAATATTCTGGAAAAGATAGGCGCGTAGGTGAACCACCGGAGCTGCATTCGTGTCCGCAGGTCTGCGCGGACTCGATCATGAGTTCAGTGGATACCGAAACCCAACCTTGGCCCAGAAATCCATTTTTTGCACCCACCTGCGCGTAGGACGTCGGGAGCTATAAACCACACAACTAGGAATTTACAAGCAACTACCTTAGGTTTCATATAAACCCAATCCCACTTCATACTTTGGGCGATGTGGGGTAGGTCAGATTCGTGTTCTCGGTGCCACACTTTGAGTCCGATATCTCATTCATCTATACTCCATTTTTGGACATAATTTGGCTCGTTGCGAAGCTCTCTTGGAGGAGAACGCAAAGCCCCAATCTAATATAAAGATATCTAACATCTACATATATTAAATAGTGTCCAAAGTTTGCAAATCCTCACTTTGCAAAACCATATTTTTCCAACAGATTCTACAGTTTTATATGGGAAAAGATGATTAATATATGTTACATATGTTGCACGTTGTTAGTCCTTTAGTTGCTACCTTTTTACCGTTATCGAATACGTGTGCCTCTTATTTCTTTTAAAATTGCATTTTTGTTTTGCCCTCTATACATGAGAACAAAAAGAAAAGTTGTTCCAAGAGTTTATAGTGTACCTATTCCATATGATAATGCTAACATCGCAAGTCATGGCCCAACTACGGGGACTTCCATATCTGTTTTGTTGTCTATGAAAGGCAAAAGAAAGTTGGATGGAACAGTAGTACATATATCAGACCTACCGCGCATTCCTCAAAGGCGGTGTACATATGAACTCGACAAAAACCTTGCACCCACCAGCGTTGTGCGCTGACCTTTGAATAATGAATGCCCCGCTCTACGTGTTAAACATGTAACGTCACCTACCAAAGACAAACAAATATTGGCAGTTGCAGATAATGGAAGTGTAAGGGAAGATGAAATGCCTCGTGGTTCTACCGATCCCGATGATGACAATCTGTGTAAGCTTTATTTTCCTTTTTGACTGTGGTATCTCACAGAACATGGTAGCTTCAATACATTTTCACGAACTGTTTTTGACTGATTGTAGGGCGTGAGGTTATGGAAAATAGTTGTTGTGCTATTATCCAAGGTACCGGTTTTGTTTTCTCATACAAGTGTCTATTTATGTTGGTATGTTGTTACATATTGTATTCATTTCATACGTGTAGGTTTGTCACCGAATGCAGACATTTTTGCGCACACTGATAACGATCTTCCCCGGGGCCATATGCTACAGGTAAGTTCATCATCATACTGTCAACACCATCTCTATTTCTTCTCGCAAATACTTTTTCGATTTTACAGTTTCCTATTTTGTTTCGTCATCTGTGAAAGGTAAAAGAAAGTTGGTAAAATGAATTGCGTAGATGTATTACTTAAAAGGAAAGATGCATATCATGAGTTATCAGTAATGAAAATATTTCTTAATATTTGGTATGTAGAAATCTATCATTAGAGACTCGACCGTCATAAAGAGTAAATTCAAAGGGTCAAGTTATGGAAGAAATAGGATGATGGAAGTTACTTGGCCTTTTTCCAGCAATTGAAAAGTGGGTCGAATCTAAGGGGGTGTTTTGGTAAGCTTCTTTCAGGTCCTTTATAGTTTATTTGTATAGTAAAAGCTATTCAATGCTTTCAAGCTGTTTGGATTATGTTATATACAAAGGATTTATTTTGTTTGCATGGAGTCGTCATTTCAAACAATTATGTACTTTTGTCAGGCTGATGGAATATAATCAAAGGTGTAGTTTTCTTGTTCTTCGTTGCACTAAACCAGACCAAGAACTACCAAGGATTTAGTAAAAGAAAAAAAGGGCAATCATATGACTTAAAATATTTGGTATATGAAATTTGATTTATGTAAATAGTTGTTTAAAATACACTTTTATGGATAACTAATTACCGCTGTAGTGCATGTTATCGAAGCCCTTTTAAAGGAACATTTTGTGTGGCATAGGAGCAGCCGTTTGCAACATTCAACATTTCAGGGTACGTCAAGTTATCAGTTTCTATGTTTATGGATACACTGACTACCGTGTACAGATAATAGTTTTAGTTGAACTAATTATTAAAAGATAATTTTCATAGTATATTAACAAATATCATATGCAGGTTACTGAGTTAAAATGCGGAGGCATTGTGATCAGGTGCATGTTTGATCATCGTTAAAATGTGGAGGCATTGTAATCGGGTGCATACAATTAACGATGTATTTGCTATATTTGAACCACCAACCTATCCTGACCATAACCAAAACCAAGATGAGGGTGATCTACTCATCAACCACGTATACTACATAGAGGGTGGGCATCTTAGCAGATTACAAATGTTGGCGTGTGAAAATGAACCTAAGAGGTTAAAACTAGAAGCATTCACCTCCTTTTTGTAAAAGATAATCACATTGAACATGGAAGACTCTAGAATTCCCACAAGATGTGCAATGTGGCTCTTGCAGTTGACGGAAAGAAAAGGTTGAGTGAGGGAGATGGAGAAGAGAAAGAAAATTTAATTATTTCACACTTTAGAAACATTTTATCGATCTCTTCAGGGGCAAACAAATCACAGGTTAGGAGTTGACTTAATGAATTTTCACTTAGTGACACGTTTTAACTGTAACGAGAATCATCCTGTTGTGAAATATACCAATTTTATTATGCTTTCAGAAAGGGTACGACATAGATGCATGGTCTCTTTTTTTGATTCATCCATGTTGGATCCTTTATGTCAAGATATTGGTTTTTAATGAAGATGTCAGGTCTTTGTGTCCGACAAAAAAATATGACTGAATTTGTTCCAGGCGCGAATAAAGCATGGGAGGTTATTTTTAGCAATGATACTTCCTCCCTAAAACTGCTCTACTTTATCCTCCTAACAAAGAAGAAGATGACATATGTCCTCAAGTTTTTTTGTTCAACCTTCATAAAATTAGCATTATTCCTTTATAACTTAAATATTAAATCCCACAAAAGTCGACCAAAAAATCTCGACAAACGGGTGGAAACCCTCTCGTTTAACATCAATAACAACATTAATGATTAGAAGCAAGTAAATACGTGCCATGTCTCGTCTATATCATTTTTGTAACGATTAAAAAACTGCCTCTTAGCAGTACATGGCATTAATATATTGTAGTTGCACAAATAGAGACCAAAAGCCAAAGCACTATCCATAAAGTTCATTATTGTAAGCAAAGTTACAATGATGAAATACGCAATGAGCAATTAGGTTGTTTGTATAAGCAACCGAGATTATAAAGGTGAAACATATACCTATCCAAGAAGGATGTCGTTCAGTTCACTCATTGATGATGATCTCTCAATAGCGTGAACCTAAATTACATAGAGGAACAAACCAAATTACATTAAATCAGATTCATAAAAGCTGATACATAAGAATAAAACGACTAGCATGTCTCTATAACGATCCCTATTATCTCACTTTGTTCTACAACAACACACATGCTAAAAACATAACTCTGCAACCAAGTATAATCAATGAACAATGTCATTAAATATTTTATCAAACACATGATATGCGGTGAGAATGAAATCATATCTAATGTAACATTGTCGAAATCAAACTATTCAACATTTTTATGTCAACAAAAAAAACCAATGTTTATTAAAACATTTAATTCATACATTTCTAGATGAAACACAAAATTAATAAATATTATATCAACTTATTACACATTTAGGCTAACAAAAAAAATATACTGCTGTACTAATTTGGGTAAAAACATAAATCAAACAAATTTGTTAAATTTGTTACAAATTTATAAACACAACTAACAAAAAAATTACCCACTATTCTAATATCATTGAGTCAATATACCTGATTAAAGACTCATAACTATACAAAAGTGCAATCCAGCAGCTTATATTCAAATCTGATCGAGCAAGATGGAAGCACATAAAATCGTGTATAGCTAATTTAGGATGATTATAAATTGTTGGATTAATTAACGATTAATGTTTATGAAAAATACGACACACGAAACTAGCTAAGTAGATGAAGGTAAACTTACCATGGCGATATGAAAAGGTACAATATTGTTTTTAGTGGTGATGATAAAAATGAAAGAAACAACAATTGTTGTGGTTATAAATAATGAATTTAAAGATGGAGAATCCCAAGAGAGAAATTGAATACTTACAAACGAAACATTGAGCGTTAAGTTTTTGTTTGTCTACCATCTTTGGAGTTAACGAACTGTCTACAATTTTATGGTGTATTGGTCTTTTGGTTTTCTCATAACTAGAAGCTATAATGGCTATTAGGGGATGATGGGATGCTGGAAAGATTAAAATGCATTAATCCCATTAATCATTATCACTCCACAATAAATTTAAGGATTGAATCTTTATATATATATATATACACACACACACTAGTAACATAACCCGCCCAACGGGCGAGTTCAGTTCGTAAAACCTTTTTTAGACAATGTTTGTCATTTAGTTCTAATGGTTGCCGTGTTTATGTAAACATAGAATCTTCATTCCTTTTTTCGTTTGATTCTTGACAATGTGAAAGTTCAACATGTAAAACGATTAAATGAATGTAGATTAAACAATTCTCTAAATTAATTGTGACGTAAAAAAATTATATTAAGCCATCTAACACGGAATGAGTGAATGTTATTATGGTTTTGAATAAAAAGAGTACATGTAGAACGAAGCAACCAAATATAATGACCAAGCTAAAGATAATATTGGACAGTTAGCCATACCTCATAGGTATTATGAGAGTATTAACATGCAACCTGTTACATGTGCATTAGAAAACAAAAATAAATGTGCTAATCTAAATAATTATCGGACAATTCAAAAGATTAGTCATACCTCATAATGAATGTTATTAGGGTTTTGAGGAAAAAAAATAGTACATGTAAAACGAAACAACCAAATACAATGACCAAGCAACATATTATATTCGAAAGATTAGTCATACCTCATAGATATTGCCAGAAGATTAACATGCAACATGTGCATAGCCATACCTCATAATGAATGTTATTAAGGTTTTTGGGAGAAAAAAAGAATACTTGTAGAACGAAACAAGCAAATACAATGACCAAGCAACATATTATATTCGAAAGATTAGCCATACCTCATAGATATTGTTAGAAAATTAACATGCAACCTGTTACATGTACATTAAAAAATATCATTGCGTTAATCTCAAATGACGATCGTGATATAATCGCACTATATATGACTAAATAAGAGTATAGGACCCTACGTCTTTGGGTTGTTACTGATCTAAAATTTGACAAAATCACTCCATGACATAAATCAAAATATCATTTATTTCTTTATGATAAACAAATAGAATATAATACGGAAATTCTTAGTTTAATAATACAAATAATTATCAATTTAAATATTCTGAGAACAAATTACAAAGATTGTACACGTTTGTTAATATAATCAAAATAGATCCAAAACATACAACCATCATCACAATACATATCCAATTTAAAAGACTCACATAGAACTTCATGTGCATTTAATCATTTTTTTATGAGGAGGATTACTTAATATAGCTTTAAAGGATTTTCTTGATTAAAAAGTCACGTATTTACATAGTATGGATTTGGATAAATACGCCAGATAATTATGGAGTATGTCTTGATATATTATTGAAAATTACAAAATATCAACATGGTTTTTTTTAGAATATATTATTATAGTTTTGGATAGTAAAACACAAATGGTGGCTTGGCTCAGTTGGTAAAATTGATTGGAAACTTAACCCTAGGTCACAAGTTCGAACCTTTCCATGGGCAATATTTTTACAAAAAATCCGAAAATTAATAATATTTTAAAAATAAATCCGAAAATTTAAAAAATATAAAAATTAATGCAAAATGCGTGTCATGTTATCGTTGAGGTGGCGTACAGTCACTAAATCATATTTATACACTTATAATTAGCCCCATATATATAGAGAGAGTTTGGTTCAAATAGAAAGTGATTTTGGGTAAAAATGATAAAAAAGTGTAGAGAATGTATTAATGTGTCATTAATATCATGTGAGAATTCATTTATGTGTCATTAATATCATGTGAAAATGTGTCAATTGTGTGTCAGTTACAAGAAATTATGTGCAAGTGTGTCAACATTGTTAGCTAAAAAATTCATGTGTGTCAATAATAGCGTATTAATAGTGTGTCAACATCGCTAGTGTGTTAGTTACAAGTCGTTATGTGTCAAATATGTAATTAATACCTCAATTTAATCTCATTAATACCTCACATCCAATGGCTAGAAATCCTTCCTATACTTTTTACCATTTGTAACATTTCACAATAACCCCACCCTATATATATATATATATATATATATATATATATATATATATATATATATGGGGATGGGTTCTAGGGAAAACCATATTTTGCTAGAAAATCTAGAAAACTCAGAAAACCAAACAGATGCCCTAATTTTTTCAGGCTAAAAATTGTTTTTTCAGGCAAATATGGCCTCGGTTTACCCTTTGTAAAAACCCAAAAAAATAAAACAGATGCCCTAAAAAATCTTTTATATAGCCTGAAAAAATTAGGGCATCTGTTTGGTTTTTGAGTTTTTTACAAACATTATATAGAGGCCATAATTGCCTGAAAAACCAATTTTTAGTCTGAAAAAATTAAGGCATTTGTTTGGTTTTTTAGGGCATCTGTTTGGTTTTCTGAGTTTTCTGGGTTTTCTAGCAAAATATGATTTTCCCTAGAACCCATCCCTATATATATATATATATATATATATATTCGTCGCATTTGTTGATTTATCGATATTTGTTCTTATTTAAGAATATCTAAAAAGATACCAAAATTGTTCGGGTTACACAAATTGATCAATTCCATATAAGCATTGTGATATTTCCAACAAAATCTTTTGCTTCATCAACCCACCAAAATAATTAGTCATCATTCGTGACAAAGTTAGTGACACAATGAAAACGGTCACTAAATCTGCATTTTATTTTGTGACAATTCGAGAATCTATACGTCCCTTATCAGTGTATGAACAACTATCTCTCGAGCACTTTTATACAAAGCGTGATTAAAAGCTTAGAGTTTTGAACTTTAGTGAATTTATTTCAAGACACTTATGTCATATGAAAACAAAAGAATAATATATACCCACTCTTTTATGCAAGTAACTAGTTTTGAATTCTTCATTCTAAGACAAGAAGGTTTTGAAGCTAACTAGTTTTTGTTGATACCTTGAATTCGAGTCTTAACAAATAGTCAATCTTACAAAACTATATATTTTATATATATATATATATATATATATATATATATATATATATATATATATATATATATATATATATATATATTAATGGGATTCTTGATTTGACGAGACAAAGTGAATAAAAGAATGAAACAAAAGAACTTAAACGCAAAGCTGTAATTCTTCAAAAGATGGAAGATTTTAAAGAATCTAGAAGATCTCCTTATTCAGATAGAAGATAACAGAAGATACTCCTAAATGTTTAAAAAATTTATTTGTCTAATGTTTATCTTCCTTTGTAAGTTTTGGACTCCTCATGTTATAAAAGGAGGTCTCAAGCATGTAGTTTGAGTGTACAAAAAAAGAAAAAAACGTGTGTGTATCTCAAGAGATGTAGACGTCTAGTTTGTGTGGTCTAGCCTCAAGATCAAGGTAACTTGAACCCTGTTACAGGTGGTAACACGATCTATACTAATCATATAGATTTGAGGCTTAGTGGAAACGTATGGTAATAAAACCTTGTTCAAATAACATTAATGTTCTTTATTTAATTCCACTGTGCATATTGTTATCATTGTTATTGTTAATCCTAGATATAAGATCTAAACAATCTTGAGCTTCAACGATCCTATCAGGTGGGAT
>BQNB010083905.1:3097-28907 GCA_026074375.1 Tanacetum coccineum | reverse complement strand
CTTGTACTTGACACATAAACCTGGCCGAATGGCGGAACTTAATATTGAAGCGGGAGCATATACTAATCTTCATGTGCCGGAACTTAAGACTTTATTTCTGTTAACTTCTATATATATTACATATTTTTTTTAATTATTAAGGCTTGGCACAGGACTTCATTTTTCAACTTTAACTTCTTTACTTAAGTATTTCAGTAACAAAGCACTAAAGGGAGTGCTTACAAGAACAGAAACTTACGAGATAACATATGATTAGTCAGGCTTCGGTTTAGTAAATGATGATCAAGCACAAGTTCTAGAGCTTCTAAATTACCGGCTCACTTAAATATTATTATCAACCAATACCATTGCTCCAGAAAAGGCGACAAAACCACATATACACATCCATAACGATGGAATAGATACATATGATTGCTCATTCCTTAACTCGAACAAGCTAAAGGAATCAATTATCTTGGGTACCAAAGGTGGGTACCCGAATACTCTAAAGGCTTATAATTTTCACAATTTAGTAGACTGGGTTATGCTAGCTATAGTGTCAATCCGGTTGGATTTGCCTTACTAAGAGCATTTTTTTTAATTTTAATTTTGAAAGCATATATATATTGTAAGATTTTTTTTGAAAGTATCAGTTGGTAAAATTTTTAGCAGAGCAAACATGGAGGGTTATGATTAATTTTTCCTATTTGGCTCCTCTTCACACTTAAGTTGAACATTGCCCTCAATGTGATAACTGATAATAGAGATAAAATAGGGAAAAATTAAAGGAAATGGTACTTCCTGGGGCATAGAGATATATAGCTGTGAGAGAGCTATCCTTGAACAGACTTCATAATTTTCCAAATCTTCAAGCTATATTACTTGTATAAAAGTAAATACACAAAAGCACACAAAAAGAAAATATTTTTGTTGTTTTTTTATTATTAGAAAATAAATAAATGATATGAATGGAAGAATGGAGGAGGGACTCCTCAACACTTAAGTGAAGCACAGGTTGCCTCCTGAGAAGCGCTTAATTTTTTAAGAGAATCGTTAGCTAGACTCGAACTTGGTGAGTCATTCTTTGGGAAAGAAGGGAGTGACTACTTCCTTTTGGTCATTATAATCTTCTTCTTCATAATATAGTTTGAGTAGATGGCCATTAACAATAAATGTTCTTCCATATTATCCATAGAGTTTAACATATCCGGACGGATATTGATGTTTTACTACGTATGGTCCTAGCCAACGAGATTTGAGTTTTGGCTGTTTGAATTTATACTTTGAGTGAAAGAGCATAACCTTGTTTCCATGTTAGAATTCTTTTATCATTCTTAGTTTTCTATTGTGCCAGACTTTTGTTCCTGCTTTGTATAATCTAGAGTTTTCATAGGCTTGATGTTTAAGTTCATCTAATTCGTGTAATTAAAACATTCGTTTTTCACCAGCAACGATGAGATCTGGATTACAATTCTTCAAGGCCCAGTATGTACGGTGTTCAATTTCAAATGGCAAGTGGCAGTTCTTTCCATATATGAGTTTGTAGGGTGTGGTACCGGTAGGTGTTTTGTAAGCAGTGCGAAAAGCCCACAGAGCGTCATCAAGTTTTCTTGACCAAATAGCAAGATTGTCTTTAACAGTCTTTTCAAGAATTCTTTTAAGAGCTTTGTTCGTGTTTTCAACTTGACCACTAGTTTGAGGGTGATATGATGTAGAGAAACGGTGGTTAACTCCATATCTTTTCATTGTCTTTTCCATTATTTTGTTATAGAAGTGAGTACCTCGGTCGCTGATTAGAGCTTTGGGCATTCCAAAATGGCAGAATAGTTTCTTTAGAAAAATGACAACCACTTGGGCATCATTTGTTGGTAAAGCTTGAGCTTCGGCCCATTTAGATACGTAATCAACAGCGACAAGAATGTATTCAAACTTATGTGATTTTGGGAATGGTCCCATAAAGTCAATACCCTATACATTGAAAATTTCACATACTTGAATGTTGGTTAAGGGCATCTCATCACGTTTCGATATATTTCCCGTCTTTTGGCATGCTTCGCAAAGTTGAACTAGAGTATGAGCTTCTTTTATGATTGTTGGCCAGTAAAACCTGAGTCTAGGACCTTCTTAGCAGTTACATTTGGTCCATAATGTCCACCGGTTGGTCCGTGGTGACATTGATCTAAAATTGTATGGTTTTCTAATCCGGATACACAGCGTCTGATCATTCCGTTAGAACATACTTTGAAGAGGTAGGGTTCCTCCCAGAAGTAGTGTTTGAGGTCAGAGAAGAATTTTTTCTTTTGTTGGTATGTCATCCCTTTTGGCATAATATCAGCTACCAAATAGTTTGCAAAGTCTGTGAACCATGGTTCATTTTTGGTGTTAATTTCCATAAGGGTTTCTCCAGGAAAGTTGTCATCAACATCATTGTCATCACTTGACTCGTCATTTCAATCCGAGACAAGTGGTCAGGTAGCTGCATTTTTGTTCCTTTTCTTATTCATGAATTTCTATTGTCAAATTTTTTGTAAGAGTAAAATCCATCGAATAAGACAGGGTTTTGCATCTTGTTTCTTGAATAAATGTTTTAGAGCTGAATGATCGGTGTGAACAATATTTTTTACCACTATTAGATGGCAAGGTGCTTAGAGTATTAGGAGAGAAACTTGAAGAAAAGATGAGGCAATTAATGAGTGCTAAGGCTAAAGAGAAGAAATAAGAAGTGATAGTGGTAGTGAGAGATTTTCCCGAGGTGTTTCTTGATGATCTATCTGGATTGCTGCCGATTTAGAAAATCGAATTTTGGATTGAGTTAGTCCCTGGAGCAATGTCGGTTGCAAAGTCTCCCTATCATTTGGCACCTTCTGAATTGGAGGAGTTGTCAGGACAACTCGAGGAACTCCAGGACAAAGGTTTCATTCGACCAAGCTTGTCGCCTTAGGGAGCACCGGTATTGTTCGTTAAAAAAAAGGATGGATCCGTTAGGATATGTATTGACTATAGAGAATTGAATAAGTTGACCATTAAGAACCGTTATCCACTCCCTATGATAGACAACATGTTCGACCAACTTCAAGGATCGTAGTACTTCTCTAAGATAGACCTTAGGTCCTGTTACCATCAGCTGAGAGTGCATGAGGACGACATTCCAAAGACCGCGTTTAGGACTCGTTATGGACATTTTAAGTTCACAGTAATGCCCTTTGGTTTGACTAACGCACCAGCGGTATTTATGGATCTGATGAACCGAGTGTGTAGGCCGTATCTAGACAAGTTTATGATAGTGTTCATTGATGACATCTTTATTTAGGGTAAAAGCTATAAATGCTCTGCCTACTTACAAAAATCGTCCAAAATGAATAATCAATGTGAAAAACACTCATTATGCATAATATACCAGGTTTTTGATTCATTATACATACTTTTTTACATATGCATAATGAATAATAGAGAAAAAGTATGTTATGCATAATGAATCATAGAAAAAAGTATGTTATGCATAATGAATCACAAGATATAAATATATAATGCATAATGAGTGTTTTTCACGTCGATTATTCATATTGGACCTTTTTGTAAGTAGGTAGAGCATTTATAGCTTTTACTCTAAATAAATGCTCCACGAAGGCAATTTAATGGTGAAGGACCAACGATGACCAAAACTACATTAGATACATGTGATGAAGATCATACTATTTAGATATTTAGATTACCATGTGGTAATTTAATTATCATGTATCATAATTAGTGTCATTATTATTATAAAAAAATTGAGAAAAAAAGAAACAAAAGTGGAATAGATGCCTGTACCCAACATTGATGACAAACCGAATTCTGCCATCTTCACTTAAAAACAAAAATTTGATTGCAAAAGTACATACCTTTCTTAGAGTCACAACGCTTGTCTTTTGGGGCTTGATTTTATTTTTAAGTGATTACTCTTATTGTAACTTAACCCACGTCTTATTGCCTCTCCTCCTGTACAGATACCATCTTTTTTTCTTCAGTAGAGTCCAGCCTCAATCTCTTTAAAGAATACCATCTTATTTTTCCTTCTGTAAGTCAAAGCTACGGCTTACGATACCTACACGCTCTTCTTTAAGATACCTACCTTCCTCTTCTTTAAGGATTCCCTTAACTTGGCTCCACAGATTTACTTTGTTGTCTAATAGACATAACAAGGTTAGCAATTTAAAAAGTCATGAATGCCTCCTTTAAATCATACTTCAATTTGCATAAGAATGTACCCCCGTTAAGTTCATTCTAAGCCCGAGTTACATCCTTTTTTTGATTTCTTTGTGCTGAAAAATTTAAGATTTTCTTTGTCATATCATTCTCACCTCTATCTCATCAATTGCTTTCTTTGATTCATCTTTCAATTCTAATATTTTTTGTCCCCATTTCTTTAACCAAGTACTCCATATTCTGTTCAGGAATAAAAACAAACATGTACTCAAGTATAATTTAAAAACCAAACAGTTTAGTTAGCAGTAAATATTGATCATTTGATGAATAAAGTATATCATAAGATAAATTTATTTACAAAATATATAATGTTTGATAATGAAAAGAAAACATTATTCATCATGTAAATAAACAAACTAAAGTTCTAAAGATTCTCCCTCTCCTCTCAAACCATAATACTTAATTTCCAGATACTTAAGGCCTTAATACAAAGAAAAACTAAGATCATTGATTAGAACGAATACTTAATTAGAATACACCAAACCAATACTTAATTATCCAGCTATGTTGAATACAGTAAAATGTAACAAAAGAGATGAGAAAACGAAAAAAATCTTTAATTAAAAACTTTATTAAGTCTTTACGAAACATTTACAATGCTTGGAAACTAATAGATGATTTCTTTTTCCTATAGCCATATAAACACCATGTATTATTGATACTTCGAAGTAGAATCAACATGTTTCTTTCACGATGCAGTAGGTTCTACAATGGGCCAGACCAAAGTCTGAATAGTGTGGCATCCTTCAAACAATCTGCAAGAAACCAAAACCCATCAGAAGTTTATATTCAAGTGTAGCAGATGTAAACTAACAACATACTTTGTTAGATTATTAAGAGATAACTATTGTATTAAGTGCTTTAAATAAACGTAATACAAACCTTATGAAGATGCAAACATAATAAAGTCAGCCCGTAAGTGTAGATGTGATAACAGCTACAAACGTTTGAGCGAACGACACAAATGGAGGCAATATTCCAGTCTAAAAGTCAGAGAAATATAGTATCCGGCAGAATTTGACCCATTTACCTTTAGAAAAAGCAGAAGTTTTAAGCTTTGCCTTGTTTCATCATGCTTAGCTAGTCCTTCCAACCATCCAAGTGGGTTGTGTGATAAGTAAGTCAGACATATACGGTAAAACATATTCATATTTCCCTTAATGAGTTTGACACGAGTAACACCCTCAACAAATCTGAGCATGCACGGAATATTTTGTAACACCCCCAAATTGGGTCGCAGCGGAATATGAGTATCCGGGAGCGTTACATTATAGATCAATAGCACAAGATATGAGAACGACCTCTAAAAGAGTCGTTTAAAATACGATACATTGGATTTATTGAAATTGTTTGATACAAAGCACGAAGGCTTAAATAGTTCAACATTTGAAATAAAGATTCTAGATCATAACAATCGTCCCGAAATATAATGACTCCAAATCTTTATGCATGACACCCAAAAGACTATCCCAATGTATCTTGTGCACCTCGTGCATCATTGACCTGAGAAAAACATGCTTAAAACGTCAACATAAAGTTGGTGAATTCATAGGTTTGTGTAAATGTAATGTAGGACCGTAAGATTTTCAAATGTATGATAATGCAACATATGCAAACATCACAAATGTAATTACGTTTCCCTAAGCTCATGACACCGAAGCTCGACATGTATGAATGCAATATAAATATTGCCACATTGCCCGTGATGATGTTCTAACCCGCAACATCCGAATCCGACATGGTATACATCCGTTGGTTCACTCCGTGACACCAGTGAGAGCTACTCACCCGGATGGGGATGTCAACCCCAATAGATCTATTTATAACATTCGCGCTCACACAAAGTAATTGACAGTTCATGATAATGGGCTCAAAGGGTTATCGCTACTTAGGCAAACACGTAATCATGATAAAATGTACACTTACGTCCAATTTGTAAAACAAAGCATGTTTCTCACCCCAAAAGTTGTAAATCATTGATATAGTAAAACATAGGGCTATGAACTCACCTCAGCAGCTAGTTCCTTGCAGTTTGCAAATACGCTAAGGTATAGAAAATAGTACGCCATCAAATACCTAAGTAAATACGGCACATCTTAGTCTATCACTTTTGAGTATGACACATAAATAAACTACATGACAATGCTAGTTTATTTAACTCATTATATATATTGTTATCACTTGTGTGGTAATAATCCCATTAACAGAATAGTTAATTTACTCGTTTGCTCTCGGGAAGGTATACGACTAAAGATAGGTTTCGTTAATAAATGGACATTTATTAACCGACAGTTTATACACCGATAAACCTTGACTTTAAATATAATAATACTTTTATTATATTAAGTCCAGTTCGACACTTTAAGTATTTATAAAATCATCTAAGTTTCATAACATACCTTAAAGTTCTAAGTTTGGCAACTTTAGTCCCTTTACTGAAGTTTGGTTAAATTACACTTTTAACCCCTAACTTCCCAAGTTGTCACTTTTAGTCCCTTAACTTTACAAAAGTTACACTTTTAGTCCAAGTTAATTCAAAACAGTCCCTTAAGTTTGAAATATGTCAAAAACAGTCCATAGACTTGTAAAATCAATATTTACAGTTTACACCTTCTAGTTTGCACTTTGACACTTTTAGTCCTTAAACTTGAAAAAAAAATCACATTTTAAGCCCGTTTAAGTCCTAACAAGTGGCAATAGACTTTCTTAAATTCCAATAAGCCATATAAACTGTTTAAGCTTACAAATAAGCTCGGATGAGCTTATTTGGGCTTATTAGGCCTTAAAGTCCATTTAAAGCCCGTTAACCGTTTTAAAAGTTCAAGACTTTCCAATTTGGGTCCATTATCATAACTAAGTTTCATTAAGTCCAAAATTATTACATAAGCTGTTTTAGAGCTTATAAATAAGTTGTGATCCCTAATGGGCCTATTGGGCCTTATGTGTTATCCGAAATGGGCTAACTAGTCCAAATAAGGTCCGTTTCATTTATACTAGTTTCCATAAGTTCAAGTTCACTTTTAATAAGTCGCATAAGCTTATTGAGCTTATAAATAAGCCACACCCCCATGGTGGGCCGTTGGGCCGCTTAGTGGGCCTCGTAAATGGGCCACGAGCCCACTTAGCTCAAAACACTTCTTAGAATGCAACTAGTGCTAATTAAAAATTTTAATCATGTTACTATGACTTTTAGTAACTAAAGCAACTTTTATCTTGATTTATCATAATCTTCACGCCAACAGTGGGCATGTCATACCCCTTTCATGGCTTATTTTTGTTTCGTCTTTCGCCAAAGACGAGACTAGTGTATACTTCCTTTTACGAGAAAACGGTTTTATGTAACAAATTATATGTCGAAAACATGCACACATGCATGCGTCTATCCAAGTTAAACGTTTTTAACTTCGAAAACTAATCACAAAAGTTTCTTAACACAAGTCATAAATGAACACACGTACATATACGTGCTCGCGACATACATGGTCGTAGACCATGCACATCCTCGTCCTTGTGGCTTATGCCACGCATGTATGTCGAGGATAAAGAGTCGAGCATACAAGGTCGGTCAAGTCCATGAGTATGTGACATGCATGGTTGAAACCCATGCATGTTCACGTCCTCATGACGTGCACACATGAACCAAACGTGACCCATCTCGTTTATATATAGATAGAAACGAACACGAAATATAAGAGTGGACCAAGATAAGGTCTTACAATGGTCCTAAGATTAGCGAGAGATGAGTGGCGAGTAGGATGAGTATAACCAAACCGCACACACCCTTAGCTTTCAAAAGCTTTAACCAAACCAAAATCTTAACTCGTTTCTTTATAAACCCACCTTGCTTGCTATACCCTTTTACTTGAACTACTAGAGAATAAAACTCCTTGTTGTAGCTACTGTTTGCGAATTAAGCAAACCAAGAAATGTGTTTGGTGCCACTGCTTGTGAATCAACAGGAAGCAAGAATGAATTTGTTTGTTTAACTAAGAGGAAGAAAACAAAGACAATTATGTGTCTTTGGTTTCCTTGTGTATGTGTACACCAACTAAAGAAACAGGAAATGTGTTTGTGAATTTGCAATGAACCATCCTTGTTGTTGCTTACTGTGAATTAATGAACAAGAAATAGCAAGAAGGACTTTGCTAGTTTAAGTGGTTAAGTTAAATAACTTTAGTTGTGTGGGTTTACCTTGTGGCTGAGGTCGTGTATATATGCAAGGGAACACACAAAAGTTAGACTTCTCAATAACTCACTCCTTTCCACTAACTCTAGATTAGTTAAGGTTCTCAAAGTACTAAGTGTAAGATATTGTAAGAATTGTGTAAGTGATTATGCTAATCTCGAAATGCTTGGACGCCTTGGATTGCTTAAAGAGTACAAAGATTTGACAATCTTTAGTTATATGTGCTAAATGGTACTTAATCCTAGTATCCATTGGATAATAAGTCCAAGATTGATTGGGTTAATTTGTTTTATGTAAGGTTAGCCGAATATTTTTGGCCCTTGCGATTTCTTGACATAAAATTTCATAAGTTTTGTATTTAGGGATCAAAAGTGAGCATTGGTTTGAGTCTAGGTAAGTCTAGTTATTTCCGGGGTATGTCTAAACGTATTCTATTACGAAACATAACTCTCTTACGTGACCAATAAAAATAAAATAAGCAAAGTTAATAATTACCCTTTCAATAATTATTTACTACTCAGTTGATGTAAACCTTAATTTATTTGATGACCGTTTACATTAAATGGTTATTTCTAGTCTACGCGATTTGACTTAAAAGTTAAATTAAAAGTGATCGCGTATCGGACCAAAATAAATAGTGACGAATAAATAAGATTCGTAAAATGACCTGAAATTAAGAAATGTTACAGTCTCCACCCGTTAAAAGAGCTTTGTCCTTAAAGCTTAAGACCTTGTAGTGGATGACGAAGCCCGGTTGGTGAAGAGTTATGGGTATTTTTGTTTGAACGAATCTTCACGTTCCTAGGTGAACTCAGGGCCCCGCTTAGAGTTCCAACGAACCTTAACCAATGGTATCCGGCTTCGCTTCAATCGTTTGATCTCCCGTTCCATGATTTTTACTGTTCCATTGAAAATTCTTCTTATTAAAGATTAGATTCCGCATAATCTTTAATACATTCACACAAATTTTCGACTATGGCTGTGTTAGATTTATCTAATATAACTAAACCTTAAATAAGCTTAAGGAATTCGATGTATTGAAGTGTTGAAGTGGGACCAACAAGTGGTATCAGAGGTTGTTGCTTTGAGAAACTTCGATGTATAGAAGTGTTGAAGTGGGACCAACACCAATAAACATGGCAGCAGTTGCAATAGCGTTGTTTTAGTACTAATGGGTCATGATATTTGACCTGATTCTTACCTTACTTGACGGCCTTCAATTTTCTTCTATTGCTTGGAATATTTCTACAGGTGATGGTACAAACTTTTAACCTCGCCCAGCTTAGCGTCCATGTACAGATTACCGTCTTTTTTACGTTAACCCTTTTTATTATATTTCTCATGTGCAGATTGCCTTTGAAGAATAATTTCCTGAACTGAAACACAGTGTTTGATTCGGGTAAGTAACTGAAATCGTTCTATTCTTTTTTCTTTGGTAATTCCTTTGGGTTAGGATGATTTGTTAAGATCACCATTTTTCTGGGTTTTGACATCTACAAACCTTTCGATTTATGAGCCATCTATGGGGCTATGATGATATGTTAAGATCATAATTTTTTTGGGTTTTGGCATTTAAAAACTTCTTGAATTCTAAATCATCTACGCACAGGATTGTACATTCTTTAGTGTTTACGGCCTTTTATTCTCATTCTTTGTGGTTAGTGATGTCAGTGTGCGAAGGGTTGGAAAAATAGATGTTTCGTTCGGTACGCGAAATGCAATTCATTTATACCAACACAATCTGTGTACAAAATTTATATAGTATTTCTCCCATTCTTTTCACACCAACACCATTGGGTATATTGTATTAAATACATGAACATGCAGTTTCACATGTACATGATCACAGATGAATAAAACCATATTCTAAAAGATTCAAGAAATGTGGTGTCCACTGTTTAAAATACGAGTACATACTTTGGGTGTTTTGAGTATATGTATGGTTTCAGGCAGTGATTGTCACACCCCACCAAGGCGGAAATGCGAGGCGTGACGAGAAAGGGAATCATCACAACACATTGACGTCTATATAGAGAAACTAAATCATGCATAAAATACAAGGTATAGACATGTAGTGTCATCAAAATACCCAAACACATCAATAAAATCCAAAAGGCGATTGACAATGAAATTAAGGCAGTTCATGTCAACGTCATGACGTGCAAACATTCATACATCCTAACAAAGCAAAATAAATAACATTCATCATCCAAAACAAATAACGAAATCTAGATAACTAAACTTCGCCAGCTGCCTACGGTCCATCTAGCCACGGCCACTACGTTTGCCTTCCCCGGGTGATAACGGATGTCACAATCGTAATCACTTAGCAATTCTAGCCAACGGTGTTGCCTCATGTTAAGCTCCTTTTGGTCAAGAATGATGTTGTAGGACTTTTATGGTCGATTGACACGGGTTCATTTGGTTCCCTTTAGAATTGTCTCCATTTCTTTACGAGAAAACACAGCGATTCCAAGTTCTAAATCATGAGGTGGTTGTAGATTTCTCATGAATTTTTAATTGTCGAGAAGCATAGGCAATCACCTTCTCTCTCTGCATCAATACAACACCTAAACCCTTGTGTGAAGCATCACAATAGACTACAAAATCTTTGCTTCCTTCAAGTAAAGCCAAAAATGGCGCATGACAACTTCTTCTTTATTTAACTGAAAAACGTTTTCTTCCTTTTCACCCCCAATCAAATTTGATTCCCTTTCTGAGTAAGCTTTGTCATTGATTTAGCAATCTTTGAAAATCCTCAATGAACCTTTGATAGTATACCTGCATGACTATTAATTGGGGTTCTCGTCGGTATTTGTTGGATTGTGTGTTTGTCGTTTGTTCTGTCCTGGGGTGGCATTGTTTTCTTGTCTTTTGTATTTTTTGTCTTAGGAGATGCCCAATCCTTGATTAGATTCTATCTTGGCTGGATCCACATGAATGCCTCTGCTATCAATGACGTGACCGAGAAATTGTACCTTCGAAATCCAAAATTCACACTTTGAAAACTTGGCATACAACTTCTCTTTCTTAAGCAATTCCAAAATTGCCTTAAGATGTTCTTCGTGCTCTTTCTTATCCTTTGAATAAATAAGTATATCATCAATGAAGACAATTACAAACTTATCCAAGTAGGGCTTGCACACTCGGTTCATGAGGTCCATGAATACCGCAGGTGCGTTTGTTAGCCCGAATGGCATAACCTGAAACTCGTAATGACCATACCGAGTTTGGAATGCCGTCTTTGGAATGTCTTTTTCTCATACTCTCAAGCTGGTGATAACCCGATCTCAAATCTATCTTTGAATAAATGCTGGATCCTTGGAGTTGATCGAATAAATCATCGATCCTTGGGAGTGGATAATGATTCTTCACTGTTCGCTTATTTAACTCTCGGTAGTCAATGCACATCCTGAATGACCCATCCTTCTTTTTGACGAACAAGATCGGGGCTCCTCAAGGTGAGGAACTAGGTCTTATGAAGCCTTTGTCAGAAAGCTCTTATAGTTGTTCTGACAATTCCTTCATTTTGGACGGTGCCAATCGATACGGTGCTTGAGCTACGGGTGCGGCTCCTGGAATCAAGTCGATATGGAATTCCACTAGTCGAGCTGGAGGAAGACCCGGCAAGTCCTCCGGAAACACTTTTGAAAAATCTTGAACGATTGGTACGTCCTTAAGTTGCTTTCCTTCCGACTTGTCCTCCTCCTTCTTGGCGGATATTTGTGCCAAAAAGATCTGACATCCTTTCGCCATGTACTCTTGAGAATGCTGAAACATGAGATAATGGTCAACTGAGATTCTCTTCCGTTGTTACTTTCGTCACCACAAAAAATCAAGGTTTCATTCCCATAGGGAATTCGAACAAGTTTCTCATTCACTACATGATCACGCATGGACACCTTCTTAACCATCCATTGCCGATAATAAGTCGAAACTACAGTTTCTAGGGGCATAGTTCTATGTTGGGAATGGTTTAAGAAATTTAAAGTGCAACCCCGTATAATAGTGTTTATCCCGACTATTTTCCCGTCAGTAAATTCGGGGTCGTCATAACTTTTTTTTAAATGGAGTTGGGGCCGATTTGTCAATCAAGGAACTAAATCGCTAGTAGATATAAAACTTCTATCGGCAACCGTGTCGATATGATAGATCACACCATTGCGGTTGTTTAAGGAGGAACCGTTACCGTGAAAGCATTAGAGTCCGGGTTCCTCGATGCATCCCATTTTCTCTGCATTTTCCTACATGCGTATACCCAGCCTTTTTTTGGGTTATTTTTTTTTTTTAAGCCCCAATACCTTTTCCCATTCTTTATTCTTTAATTTTGGACAATCTCTCTTAAAATGTCCTGGAGCTCCACATTCAAAACAACCATTCCCCTTGGGAACTGCCATATTGTCCCTCTGAGAATTAGCAACATTAGTGTTGCCAGAACCTCTACAGTCGCAGGCAAAGTTCCCTACCTTGTTACATTTGTGGCATTTCTGATTACACGGGCCATTGTGATGAAAATAGCACTTGGTGAACTTGGGCAAAGATCCACCATACGGCTTCTTTTCACTCGACCCCATATTGTAGACCTTGGCGACATTCTGTATTTTCAAGGGTTGTTGTTGATGGCCATGGTTGTTTTGGTATCGAATCATCAGGCACTTCCTTTTTGTTGTCAGTCTGCCTTTTCGGATAGGTGCAGAGTTTCTGATCCATCAAGTCGTTGGCCAACTCAATAGTCTCATCCAACGTCTTGGGTTTGGAAGACTTCACATTTCCATAAATGTTATCAGGGAGTCCACTGATGTACTTGTCAACTTTCTCAGTTTCATTAGCAACAAACTTGGTACATATCAGGGTTAGCTCTTGGAAACGTTCAGTGTATGTTGGAACATCGTTCCCTTTGACCTTTAGGTTCCACAATCGATTTTCTAGTTTCTTGATTTCACCCTGCGGATAATACTTGTATGTCATTTTCTTCTTGAGTACTTCCCAAGTCATTGAATATGTATCAGGACCTAAGGTTCTTATCAGGACATTCTACAAGTCCAAAAGAGCAACACCTACAAGAGTGCAGGTGGCAAACTTAACCTGATTTTTCAATAGCACACCACTGATATTGAAAACTGATTCCATCTTTTCAATCCACCGGGTTAAACCGACAACGCCTTTGTTTCCTTTGAAGTTCAAAGGTTGATATTTCATGAAGTCAGCGTAGAAACAAGGGCATGTAGTTTGCACATTCCTTCGGTTATCCTTGTGTGAACTGTGGCTTCCGTCTCCATTGGTGGAGTTTTGCAGAAGAGCTTGATCAATCATAGCTTGAACGGATTCTGGAGTCATGTTGTTTGGTTTGGTGTTGTTAGGAGGGGTATTCGGTCCTCGTCTTGTCATAGGTGCCATGATTCGTCTAAATCACAAGAGACAAAATGTGAGGTCATGACAAGATATACAATAATTTACAGATGAGACAACAACACAAGAGAGGTATATAGTAAAATAACATATTATTCCATTTCTTATAATTGGAAATTTTACATGAAATAGTTTTTGTTTTTGGTACACAAAATTACTATACAAAGATCTAAAGCTATGCTAGCGGGGTGAAAACCCTAACTATTACGTACATGCCTGACAACTGTCTAGGCAAACGTTATCAATGGACATTTATACCACTAGATGTGACTATCGAAATTTCTAGAAGCATCCTGGTGATCTAGAACTCTAGCATCTGATCCTGGCTGTCTAGCTCTCCTCCGCTGCTCTCGCAGTGCTAACAACTCGGCCTGCTGGTTCCACCATCTCTGTCTCATGTCTCTCTTACTTGTGTAGAATCTCTACCATCTGTGCCTTACGTCTACGGTCAGTCTCTCGTAGCTCTGTCATCTTAATCTGCTGCATCTGGGAGCGAGTCTCATGTACCTGGTGTTGTGTCTGAATAAGAATACCCTGCAGTTATAGCTGTGTCTGATGTGCCTGGATGTGTGACACTCGTGTGCTCTTACATCTTGCTCACGGTTGGGTCTGAAACTCATAATGGATGCCTGACCTCAATCCACCAAATGAGGCCAAAGCCTCTGGGGAAGCATAGGCCGCTCCTCCACAATCAGTACTGTCTCCTGATGAGCTATCCTATCATTCATAAGCAAGTCGACCCGATGCGAGTCCATAGTAACTCACTGTGATATGCGAGTCCTACTATACTGAGCATCCTTTAGTAGAGCATATAAGTCCTGTGTATCATGCTCATGGAGCTCAGCAAGCTCTATAACCCAAGTATTAACCTCTCCCAAGGTCATATGTGCTATCTTAGGAACTGCCTCTGCCCGATCCACCCAAGTTTCCTAATACCATACCCAACCTCTCTACTCCCTCGTCGTCTCTCTTCAGCATCTAAGGTGTTGACAAACCCATAGTCTACCCCTCATCCTCTGGTAGGGTTAGCAAGTAGAAACTCTCACGTCCTCATACTTGGGGCCTAGACAAACAAAACAAGACCTCTTGTATGGGTGGCCGCTCGGACTCGGGAATATCATCCCTACAGTCAACAGGTGGTGGTATGTATAGAGATGGTGGTAGTGGAGGTGATGCTAATGCGGCAGTAACCGCATCAACAAAGGCCTGAGTGGAGGCTATCCTGAGTGTCTGGATTTGAGTTGGACACCTAGATGATGGTAGTAATGGTGATGGCACATGTGGTGGTGATAAATGTGCAGATAGGGCCGTGCACCTAGCAAGGTGCTCCTCTACAGAGGGTGGTGATAGTGAGATAGGTGGTGATGGTGGTGGAGTAGGCATGGCTAGAAAGTATCTAACCTCTGCCTCTGGTGGAAGGGATATGGAAGCCTGAAGCAGGACAGTAATCCTAGCTCTAGTGGTAGTAATGTCAGTGGAGGGTGGTGGTGTAACAGGCTTTGTTCCCTCAGGTGGGGAAACAAGCTCAACAGTAGGTACAACAACAACGGAGTCGGCCGGAGCTAAGTGCTCCTCCTCCTCCTCCTCATCCTCATCATCAGCGTCATCCCCGAGTGGAATCGCCGTCATCATCATCTCCATCCTCTCCCCCGTCCATGGGATAGTCAACAGGACCATCCTTCGTCTCATCATCCTCATACTCTTCTGGATCCTCTTCTGGATTCGACTCAACAACATATCCGGGTGACTAAGTGTAGGTGAACAAAACAGGACGGTTCGGCTGCTCCTCAGATGGGGAAAACACAGGATTATCTCTAATCGGTATATACTCAGGGTACATAGGCTCTGACACATAGTCAGGATCATGTCGGTTGGATGATCCATAGGCTCCGCTAATCATGTCCTGTGGTACTGGGCGTGGTGTCTGTGGCTCTCGGAATGGACGGGTATGTAATCCGGTGATGGTTGGGGCTACCGGGCTGCATAGGGCGAGTCCTTAGTATCCGTATAACGATGACTCATGGAGGACACCGTCCGTCAGCTCTCGTCTGCTCCCAAAATACCCTCCTGGCTCAGAAATCGGTTGTAGCGGAAGTGTTGGTAATGCAGATGATGAGAAGACCATGACTGCTGTAAAAATAACAAAATATAGTTTTTATAAGTATTACTTTATTTAAGACTCTTATTGTAATTTACGTAATATAATTTATTTACTCTGTATATCAGTTCATTGCAAAGCACTTAGGTAAAATATTATTTCTAAACAGTGTTATGTCATGTAAGTTATAGATGCTAGATTGCTAACAAGTAATGTATGTGGTCTGTAGTCAACACAACATTTGTGAATGCAGTGTTTGAAAATGGTTATAGTCCAGACAAAACTTTTGACCTGGTTCTCTATAACCTTGGCTCTGATACCAATCTGTAACACCCCCAAATCTGAGTTGCAGCGGAATATTGAATATCCACGGGCGTTATTCTTTTGATCAATAGCACAAGATATGAGAACGACCACTAAACATGTCGTTTTAAAAAGATACATTGGATTAACAAAATACTTGTTCATTACATAAGCTCATGGCTTCAAATTGTTCGACAATATAAGTAAAGATTCCGGTTTATAACAAATATTCCCAAAATGTAATACGACCCAAATCTTTAGTATTGACTCTCTCCAAAGAGTAACCCCCAATGTATCTGGGCACCTCGTGCCTTATTGACCAGAGAAAAACATGCTTAAAACGTCAACATATAGGTTGGGGAATTCTAGGTTTAATGTAAATTAATGAAGACAGCACGATTTCCAAGTGTATGATTAAGCAATAGATGCAAACATCATAAAAAGTAATTACATTTTCCTAAGCTCATGACACTGAAGCTCGACATGTATGAATGCAATAAATTGCCAATATTTGCCCGTGCATGATGTTCTAACCCGCAACATCATATCCGTCATGGTATAGTTTGTTGTCGGCAAACGGGCACAGTGAGCGATACTCACCCAAACGGACGTCAATCCCAAATAGATCTATTTATAACACTCGCGCTTACAATCTAGTAATTGACAGTTCATGATAAAGGGCTTAATGGGTTATCGCTACTTAGGCAAACACGTAATCATAGTATAAAATGTACACTTGCGTCCAATTTGTAAAGCAAAATATGTTCTCATCCTAAAGATGTAAAACATTTAAATAATTGTAAAGCATGGGGCTATAAACTCACCTTAGTATGTAGTCCTTTGAATGATAAATATATCCAAGTATGGCAAATGAAAATTCGCACGTAAATACCTAATTAATACGACCATCTTAGTCTACAAGTTTAGGCTAACAAAACTTAATGATAAAATACAATAAATTGCTAGTTTTAATTTACTGTTATCACTTGAGTGGTGGTCGCAGAGGGTCATTGTATTTGTTTATTTACTTGATGGCTCTTGGGAAGGTATACAGCTACACACGTTCAAGTATATGCATAAACGTTATTAATAAATATACATATTTATTAAGTCGTGTTTTAATTTGTATAATATCCGATAAATATTATAACTTGTCCGATTCGCTAAGTGTTTATTAAAATCACTTTCGTTCATAAAATACCCTTAGGTTTTTCTATATTTACAAAAATAGTCCCCTATGTTTTGGATAATTATAATATTTACATTTTAAACCCTTAGGTTTCTACATTTACACCTTTAGTCCTTTAACTTTACAAAAATTACACTTTAGGTCCTTATACTTTCAAAACAGTCCCTTAAGTTTCAGAAGTGACAAAACAGTCCCTAAACTTTATAAATTCAGTTTTGACAGTTTTAACCCTTAAGTTTACAATTTGACATTTTTAGTCCCTTAACTTGTAAAAATCACATTTTAAGCCCAATTAAGTTCTACAAGTGACAATAGGTTTCATTAGACTCCAACAAGCTACACAAGCTGTGGCAGCTTATAAATAAGCTCGGATGAGCTTATTTTGGCTTATTGGGCTTAGTGGGCTTGTTAAAGTCCATTAAGCAATTTAATGGTCCAATTAAGATTCTAAAAGCGCATAAGTTCTCATTTGGCTTATAGAAGCTTATATGAAACTGTTCGGCTTAATAATAAGCTCGGATGAGCTTATTTGAGCTTATTGGGCTCGTTAGCCCATTTAGCTCAACCCGAATAGGTCCAAAAAGAGTTTACACATGATACGACTTATTTTCCTAGTTTCATTAAGCACATGGGATCTGTTTTAGGCTGTTTTCACAGTTCGACTTATTTATAAGCAAATAAGCTCGTTAATGGGCTTTTGGACCATTAAAGAGTCGTTAACATTCTAAGCTTTGGCTTATTCTATTAAGGTCCATTTAGCACTTTTAATCTTACAACAATCCCTAACTTTTTGATTTAGCTCTTCAATAAGCTGTTAAAGCTTATTTGACTATTGGGCCTGCTACTTGGGCCTCGCTAGTGGGCTGTTAAGCTCATTTGTGTCCTGATAAGGTTTCTCATGTGTGTCTTACAATTTAACGAGTTAAATAAGCCCTTTAACTCTTCAATAAGCTCAAGTGAGTTATAATATGTTTATGAGACCCAACTAACGGCACTGTTGGGTCCATTGAAGTCGTAATGGACTGTTAGGTCTAACAAGGCCCGTTAGTGGTCCGATTAGCTTAGCAGTGATATTAAGCTCGTTAATATCCCTAGCAAATCAAAATAAGCTCGCTTAGCACACATAATGGTCGTATTCATCACATGCAATCGTCTAATTAATTTGTGTACTCTTTCCCAAGCTAAACTATCAAGTTTACGTGAAGTGTTTACGCATAGGTTTCGTGCAATTCATTTTTAAATGAAAACATGTAACTCTAGTCTTGTTAAGCCTTGTTTTATATATGTTACTCATTTTAGAACCCAACAAAGATCATATTAACCACGTTCTTATAAGTGCCGTGTACAATGCATGGGTCGAACATGCACTTTCTGCTCAATCGTTAACTTGTTAAGCATAAGTTAACCGTGACCCTTACGTCTAGACAAGAAGAAAATGAATAAGGTATGAATGTACACTGGTTAGCACTCTACTTACAATGGTCCTAGCTTCTTGAATGTGTATTGGAACGAGTAGGATGGCAACCCGATGAGTTATACCCGAATGTATATCAACCCTAAGCTTCAAAGCTTATCAATTAACCCAATCTTGGCTCGTGTACCCTCTTATGACCTTGTATGAAGACCCTAGTACCACTTATATGTTCGAGTGAGCTTAGATGTGTATGTGATGAATTGTTTGGGTTCGGTTATGGTATGATCCGAAATCAAAGAGGAGAAATAAGGATGGGTTTGTTTGATGTGAGTTTTCAAGAGTGTAAAAGGGTAAATATACATGGGTATTTATAAGCAAGGTATTTAGTTACACTTTCCTAGTCCTAATATAACCAAAACCGACCCTAACTAGGTGGTTTTATAGTTTCTAATTAGCCTCACATTGTTTCTTGTTAAACCACTTAGGTACATTTCTTAATTACACAATCTAAGTACACGATTTACCAATATCTAGCAAAATCTTAAGGTTTGTGTACATGTGTGTGTTATAACGCGGCATCCAAGAGAAAAAGGAGTCAAATGGCTATTAACCATTGTGTAATGAGTTAACTAGGAACACTTAGTACATGTTTTAATTAAACATGGGTTGTACAAGTACTTAGGGATCATTAGGAAGATTTCTAGGTGCTTTTGTGTGTGTGTATCCTTGTTTCTAGTCGTGGCATCCAAAGGAGCAAAGAGAGGGATTAGTTGGCAAATTTAGGACAACTAGTACCTTCCTTAATTACCTAGGATTGTACATGTACCTTGGAGAATAAATCAAAGATTTGCTAGTTGATTTATGCTACCTTTATTCGGCCAAATGGCTTAATGACACAAGATTTGAATAAACTTTGTGTTTAAGGTTTAAAAGTGGTTATTGGTTTGAGTCTAGGTAAGTCTAGGCATTTCTGGGGTGTGTCTAAATGTATTTTATTGCGAAACGTAAGCCTCTTACGTGACCAATAAAAATAATATACGCGAAGTTAATAATTATCTTCTTAATAATTATATAACACTTGTTTGATGTAAACCTTAATTTATTTGGTGACCGTTTACGTTAAATGATTATTTCTAGTCTACACGATTTAGCTTAAAAGTTAATTTAAAAGTAAACGCGTATTGGACCAAAATAAATAGTGACGAATAATAGGAGTCGTAAAATGACCTGAAATTGAGAAATGTTACAGTTGTCTTCCATGAACTTTTTTCATTATTATTTTATAAACTAGTTTGTTATCGATTCGCAAACTATTTGATACCACATTATAAACTCCTTACTATTATATTATGAATTGTCATGTGATTCTCTCGTAAACTATTTTGATATCACCTCATAAACTATTTTAGTATCGTCTTATAAACAGAGTTGCTATCATTAATAAACTGTCTTGCTATCAGTTGATAAACCAACATTTTATAAACTATTTTACTAACATATACGTAAACTATTTTACCACCATTTAGTAAACTACCACTTTATAAACTATTTTCCTACCATCATATAAACCATTTTTGCTACTACATAATAACCTATTTATTATCACAATGGAAACTGTTTTACCACCACCTTATGAAAATTTTGCTATCACTTATAAACTACTTCACTATCATTTCATAACTAATTTATTATCATATATAAAATAACTTGCTACCGTATCACGAACTAAGTCGCTTCCATCTCATAAAGTATTTTACTATCATTCCATGAGCTACTTACCTATTGTCTTATAAACCATCTTACGGTTATCTCACAAACCATTTTGTTGTCATCCTATAAAATACCTTGTTTCCATCTTATGAATTAATTTATCACACTATAAAACTATTTTGATACTGCTTTATGCATACCGTTAATTTGACAAAAATGAGTGTTTCATCGTTAGTCCTCAACTATACATAGCCTAATCACCTATATCTAATTCAGAGAGAACCATGCGATGCTGGTAGTAGTCACCTTAACACTTTTGTCAAAATCAATTTTCTACTTATATCCCCGAAAACAAACATTTTTGTGTGCGTATCCATAAAACGTATTTGTCATGGGAAACTGAATTAGTAATCATAGTAACTAAGTAGACCTTTACCACACCTTACTACATGGAGTCAACACATTCTTACGCCAAATCCTACGACAAAAAGTCGAGACGCATCACTAGTCACCCTAGGACGATCCACCAACGAGTTTGCTCACCATTAAGGAATTTAATAAATCACACATTCAAACATTGATGTGATACCGTGAAACTTAGTAGTTGTGACGCCAACATAGTTATAAATTTGTTATCACCCTGAAAAGGAAAATGTTATAACTAACGCTTTAAGCCGAAATGAACGGATAAGGCCACTAGGAGTCAAACTTTAGTTGTAACAATCAATTTTAAACCGACGTCACTAAATCTTGAACGTTCAAGCTAAAGCAATTTAGAATGAGAATGCAAACGAGTTACCTAGCATGGTAAAGAAAATATCAAGAGACGTAAATAATAAGAACAAATAGATTTGTTGTTGCAACATTCGTTTATTACCTTAGAAATAAGATTACATAAGAACACAAAGAAAATAAAAGTTTTATTACAACCCTTCTCTAGCAATAATATCTATTACTCCCAAAGTAGATCTACGCCAATTGCTAGGATAACAAGCAGTACGAGAAGCGCCAAAATTACGGCAAGAAACTGATAAACTTCTTTGTATGGAACGTCAGCCATGTAGATGACAATTGCTAGTGCGCTCACCATCGCCACAATTGTAGTGATATGCAACATTTTGAGAGGTTTGAATTAGAGAAATTTAAGTGAAAGATTTAGTGTTTTATGAAAAACTAGAGGATAAAAATTTAGTATTTAAAGGGGATATGTAACCGTTGGGTTACTATTTAATGCTATTTGGGGCACTGTTCACACATACACATACATACATCTAAAAACAAATTACGCTAAACCTTAGAATATATTCGATCCTTTAATAATGAACTCGAATTTCCACAAGAAATCAGCGGTATTCATAACACGTTCCATACCTCCAATCTGAAGAAATGTATGTCCAATGAATCACTCGTCATACCTCTGGAAGAGATCCGGGTTGACGATAAGCTTAACTTTGTTAAATAACCGATAAAAATCATGGACCGCGAGGTCAAACAACTCGAGCAAATTTGTATACTGGTCATCAAAGTTTGATAGAATTCCCGAAGAGGTCCAGAGTTCACGTGGGAACGTGCAGATCAATTTTGAAACAAGTATCCGCACCTCTTCACCAACACCACTCTAGAAGGCAACTCAACCTTAATTTCAGGACGAAATTATTTTAACACGGGGAGACTGTGACAATCCGCATTTTTCAGGTCATTTTACGTTAATAAACTCAAAACTATTTACTTTGAATATTTACGCGTTTACTTTTAATTATAACCGTTAAGTTAAATCGCGTAAACCGAAAATCAACAATTAACGTAAACCGGCATTAAACAAATAAAAGTTTACGTTTAATAAGTGTTATATAATTATTATGAAGATAATTTATAACTTTTCTTATTTTATTTTTATACTTTACCTAAAACGCATACGTTTCGCGTTTTGAGCTTTCATGCATGCATGTAAACCGTACCACCTTTTCCAATACCTACAATACTTATACCTTATCAAAATTTTAATATCTCCCTCCCCATTTTACTTATATAATTTGGCCTTAGGCCTATAATTATACAAAATACACCAAGACACTTCTTACATAAAATCTACCAACTTGATAATTCTTTTCACCAACTAAACCATTATTTCTCCTAACCTACTTACACACATAATCATCCCATCCCCTTTTCTTACAAGGCCACACCCCTCATACTTTGATAATGAATGTTTGTCTTTGTCTACTAGATATTTTACAAAGCTAGTTAATCTTTTCCTATATAAGCAACACTTCCCATTCTTAACCATTTCATTACAAAAACAAAACAACTCATTCTCTCTTTTCCTCTCCTCAAAACCCATGGCTCATATAAGCCATAAAAAGTTGCCATTATTTTCCATTTTCTTGATATTTCAAGCATACAAGTGTGATCAAGGGTATTATCTAAGGTGTTCTAAGTTGATTTCTAAGTTAGGGTTTCAATTTTAAGCAAGGGTTTTTGAAGATCTAAGTTAGGGTTTCATAAATCAAGATTTGGGTTTTTGATTAGGTTTTTGGGTTAAAATCAAAGACTAGGTTTTTTTTTATCATAGGCTTTGTAAGCATTCTACATCTACTCTTTCGATTTTCATAGATATTGATTATGTTCTTACATATTTCTATACTTACATAATGTATTTACATACATGAACACCAATATTATTAAGTTATATCACCAAATAGTAGACTTTTATAAATGTTTGCAAAGAAATCAAGAACAACAATTACTTATATGATTATTAGATATATTATCAAGTTTATTATTCATAAACTAGCTTAAACACTTTTATAAATTATTTTCATGTTTTGTTCTTATTATGGTGAAGTGTTAGATAGGATTAGGTTAGTTTTGATGTGTTGATTGTGAAAGAGATTGAAGTGGTTAGATTAGAGGTTATTGTTCTGTAAAAATGAGGTTAAAATTATAGTTTTAAAGTGTGTAAAACACCCCTTAGGACAGTAGGTTTTAAACAGTTAGTTACAGATTATTTGACGAGTTAAAACCTTAAAAATGTGTTAGTACGTCTCAATACGATTCCGTGCATATAGAGAATTCAAAAAACGGACGTAAAACGAAGGAGACATGAATTTTTAAAATTTACTGGCAACTATAATATTTTGATAACTTTTGGGTAAAAGTGTGGTCTTATCAGATTTTGTTTCATATTTTTAGGGACTTTCGGGTCCGAACCGGCTTAAATATAAATCTAGAATGTTGCTTGGAATGATGTTTTGGTAAAAAATTGCGAGTTTTCGAAGCCTAAAAGTGTAATATGAGTAAGTTAATCTTCATTAAAACTAGACAACTTTTATATAAAATTTCCTGCGCACTTTTTCCTGGCATGAATAGTAAAACAGTGTTTTCAGACTTCGGGTCCGTTTAGACTATAAAAACCTTAGGAAATAATATAGCATCACTTATATATATTTATACGCATTTTAAACTTTATAAATATTATTTTATGAATTAACTAGACTATATATATTGTCGTTGTAAAAATAATAAAAGTAGAAAAAAATAGAGCGTAATGGACTATAATTACTTTTCTGACTATTAGAATATATTACAGACGTTTATACTTGGGAATTAAATGGTAAACTTAACATAAACATTATTTTGATTAATAAGCTAAAACTTAAACTATTAGGTGGTGATATAACAATGTAAAATATAGTGCATTATTTTATATTCACTTGCATTATTCTAAATCGACCTATAATTAAATAGGTTGCATACCGGTCATTTGTGACGTCATTCCTTGTTGATTTTTCCAAAGTCAATACCATCACTTAAGGTGAGATTTCATATCCCCACATTTTACCTGTTTATTTACTTAGGGTGAAAATTACATTACTCATTTTACGTTTGAACGCAAGTACAATTTTCTTGTTTATGGATTAGTCTAAGTATCCATTAACCTATGACATCTAGTATGCCCTGTTTTATGAACCGTTATTTACCTTGTGTAAGTACGAATGTTATGGATAGATCTATTAGGATTGACATCCCTGCTAGGTTTGACTGAGTACATGTCAAACGGGCGCAGTTTCATTTGAGATTCGTTACGGGTGTCCCAGGTTAGGCACCCACATGGGCATTTATTCTTTAGAATGGTTAACGCTTTGGTTTCATGAGCTTAGACAGTAGTAAATGCATTTTGTGGTTCACATTTATAGTTTTTATTAACCTATGAACTCGCCAACTTTATTGTTGACACTTTTAGCAATGTTTTTATCAGGTGCTTAGCTTATTGGAATTCTTAATATGCTATGTGGAGTCTTCATGCATATGGCTTCCTCTTCAAAAATTTATCTATCATTTAATACCCATTGCCTTTCAAAACTTATTTATGCTTCTGCCATGACGTTTAAATACATTTGAATTATTGTAAGACTCTTGTTTTAAATCAAAGCAACGTGGTATTATATTCAAAACGTCCATATATTGGTTATTCTTTATACTTTGTGTTATGATGCTATGAAGTCACTCGCCCCCAGTTACCTTTTCGCTGGGTCATTTTGGGGGTGTGACAGTTTCATTCATTCTTCATCCCCAATATCATTATCTCTAAAATCTCTTTGATTCTCTCATTGTCTTTGTATTGATATCTGTTAGTTTTCTGGTTGTATAGCTTGATCAATATCTTTATTTGATCTTGCTCTATTATGAGTGTGAGTGATTTTGTTATGAGGAGATTCTGTCTTCCTGGAAGAGATAATCTATATTTCATTTGTATTCTTTTGGTTAGAATTCGTTTGGGGGCTAATTTTCTTTATCATTTTGATTAATAAGATTCATATCACCAACGGGTGGTTGGTTGGGTGATAGTTAGTGGTTCTTGTGTTAATTTTGATATTGATTACACAGTGGTTCAAGTAACCAAAAAAGATTGCATAATATGAAACTCAACATCACCCATTGCAAAGTATAGTGTGTTGGAATTTAACATATTAAACATGTAATATACATGAGGAAAATGTAAAGGATAATAGGATCATTTATAGCATACAATTAATTAATACAAATGCAAGTAACTACCTTGTTTCACTTTTCTTGTTTTGGATTGAATGAGGAATGGATTCAAGAACACCATTAACAAAACTAAAATGAAACAATAAAGATTCTAAAGTAAGAATACTCTATGGTTTCACATACATGTTTATTAGCAATTCAATTAAAATTCTAGTTCTTTATTAACGATAATCAAAACAAATCACTTGGATCTTACGTCCAAAAATCAAATCCCGTGCCATAGGT